>JARSSU010033600.1:0-32668 GCA_029619165.1 Eurosta solidaginis
GTACGTACCTGGTAGGAAAGTAGATAATTGCATTGCATATTTCTCGGAAGAAAATGAGCAATAAACGAATAATGATTGAGAACATATTTGGCAAAGTGCTAATTTTTTCCCTCTTACATTTTTTTCTATAGCCTTCACTAATCGCAGTCTTTTTAATTGTATTTTGAAAAAAAAATTTAATATATACGGCACCCTCTTCTATTAAAGACTTTCTGATTTCTTCTGAGGGTATGCAGACTGCTAAGCATATTTTCTCATTAAAAATATTTGACATTCTACTTAGGTACTTTTTTGCTAGTTTCCTTTTGCATTTGGGCAATGTGAAGGATGGGCATTTCAATCTACACAGACGGCTCGAAAATTAAAGTGGAGCTGGACAGTACTGAAAGCATCTGCAGGTAAACCAATCGTATCGACTTCCTGATTCATGCAGAGTTTTCCAGGCTGAGGTTTATGATTTAGAAAATCATTAGAAACCAATGTTATAAAGTTGATTATCGAATGGATGTAACGAGCCTTGCTGCCATCTATGAGGTATCTCAATATCTCAGGGAACCAGGTACAGCGATGTTGCAGGGATTGAATTTGGCAATTAGACGGCCAAGAAAGGTTCCGAAATGGACCTAAGCGAGGCGTACAACTCCATACGGTCACCGCTGGGTTACCTTATGAGGTAAATCGAGGAATACAAGATTAGGGCAACGGACTTGCTGAGAAGACGAGGAGTCAATTCCTCACTTTCTTTTCCGATAGCCAGAGCTGCAGAAAAGACGAGTCAGTTTTCTTGGCAAAGCGTTTTCGGCATTCTGGCAGAGGTTGCGAAGGTCGATCTTTCGCTCATACTTAATTTCATCATAGAAAGCAGAGGCTCATTGAGGGCAACTATGAACAATCTGGTTGGCCAATATGCCTCCACCCGGCACTTACTGAGTGTATCAAAATGGACAAAAACCATATGCCAAGTATCCTTCAATTGCCCAGAACCCTGGACAGTTTGGTGGATTTGCTTTACGAAGCGTCAACAGCTTATATCGAAACCTTTGACTATCGTGAAAGAACCTTCAAAATGTTCTCAAGCATTTATTTGCTTTCTAAACAAGTTTATTTTATTAAGCTATTGCATAGATTTTATCGCGGGCTTGGCGACTAAATCAAAAAAACCGTAACGGATATTTGTCAAAAAAGATCGAAAAGGCTCGAAAAGGTTCGAAAAGGTTCGTAAGATTCGGTGTTAGCAAACAGGCCAAATACATAAAATTGGATCTCTATCATAATCAGCGGTGGGCAGGTTACCAAATTGAGAATGTGTTAGTAAACACGAACGCGTAGCGAGCATGAAAGCAAAATCAATTATTTATTTAGTTTGATTTCAATGCTTGAACGGTAACATGTGTCACACGCACTCTTTGGTACTCTGTTTTGAAGCGCGCGTGCGACACTTCCCACAATACGACCATCGAAATCAACTAAAAGAGCTGTCGTTGATTTTCACGAAGTAGCCATTGTGCTATCGCTTATCGTATACATCTATGCAGTGGTTGCCAGGTGATGAACAAAAAGAAGCTAGATTGGCAAAAAAAAAGGTTAGAAAAAGCTAAATTTAGAAAAAAAAGAAGCTGAAAAAAGGCCAACATTTTTTTGGTTATTCATTAATTTTTTGTTTATATTTTAGTTTACACATTTGTAATAAAAACTTATAACACATAACTTCTTGTTTCAAAACATATCAGGCCTATTTTCGCTTGACTAGCACATGGAATTACTTTAAATGATTGCATATGTGTATATACATAACAAAAATATATTACAAACTAATTATTTATATAAAATATTCCCCGTCTGAAGACCAGAAGAGCTTAAGTCTTCGTATAAAGTTTGGCTATTTACCATAGATATGAGATCATCGGTAATTTCAAAATCATTAAACATTTAGATGAGCGTTTTAACGAGCATCTAATATTAAGCAGCGCATTAAGCATTTTAATTTTTAGTTTGTTACTAATTTAGTTTTCAGAATTTTCATGCCACTAAAATTCTTTCAACCTCCGCGTTACTGAGTGGTAATACTAAAAACTAATATAGATTCGACAAGTTCTAAAAAGGGAGGTTCGTTTATGCATTTTTATGTTCTCGGACTTCCGACCAAAATTCCATGGTGAAGTGTACATGTTTCCATTGTATAGTTATGTTTTTCGCCACTGCAGCTCTATTAATGCTATTTGACTTGAGAATAACTATACTTCTCTTCTTCAAAGTAAGAAAATACATCTGGCTTTGAAACTTTCAACGAATTTTCAGCAGAAAAGGATTCATCTTTTGTAGAGAACTCATATTATTAGGTATTAGGTGTTCACGTGCACTATTGAAATTATTTTATTTTAGAAGTTATTAAAAATACATTCGGAGTAAAAAGGCTAGAAAAAGTCACGAAGGTAAACCCAAAATTTCGAGGCTAAAGGCAAAAAAAGGCTAAATCTAGCCTCGAAAAGGCTAACCTGGCAACACTGCATATATGGTCGCTACAGCCAACCTAATAAAACGCACTGCGTTTTTTAGAGCACGCAAACAACCGGCGTTTTTTGCCCTAGACTCAATAAGCATGCGTTGCGACCAGTGTTGCCAGTGATGAAAAAAAAAGAAGCTAAATTGCAAAAAAAAGGTTAGAAAAGCTAAATTAGAAAAAAAGAAGCTAAAAAAGGCCAGAAATTTTTTTGTTAATTCATAAAATATTTTTTAGTTTACACATTTTAAATAAAACTTATAAACATACTTAAACATAACTTCCTGTTTCAAAACATATCAGGCCATTTTCCTTGACTAGCACATGGAATTACTTTAAATGATTGCATATGTGTCTATACACAAAAAAAAATATTACAAACTAATTATTTAGATATATAAAATATTCCCCGTCCTGAAAAATCAGAAGAGCTTAAGTCTGCGTATAAAGTTTGGCTATTTACATAGATAAGAGATCATCGGTAATTTCAAATCATTACAACATTTAGATAAGCGTTTTAACGAGCATCTAATATTAAGCAGCGCATTAAGCATTTTAATTTTTAGTTTGTTCCTTAATTTCGTTTTAAGAATTTTCATGCCACTAAAAATTCTTTCAACCTCCGCGTTACTGAGTGGTAATACTAAAAAACTAAATATGAATTCGCCAAGTTCTAAAAAGTTGGTTCGTTTAATGCATTTTTATGTCTCGACTTCGACCAAAATTCCATGGTGGGTGTACATTTTTCCATTGTATAGTTATAAATTTTCGCCACTGCAGCTCTATTAATGCTATTTGACTTGAAGAATAACTAGACTTCTCTTTTTCAAAGTAAGAAAATACATCTGGCTTTGAACTTTCAACGAATTTTCAGCAGAAAAGAATTAATCTTTTGTAGAGAACTCATATTATTAGTATTAGGTGTTTCACAGGAACTATTGAAATTATTTTATTTTGAAATTTTTAAAATACATTCGGAGTAAAAAGGCAAGAAAAAATTCACGAAGCTTAACACAAAATTTCATGGCTAAAGGCAAAAACAAAAGGCTAAATCTAGCCTCGAAAAGTCTAACCTGGCAACCAGGTTTCATAGTTCGCACGGCGTTTTAAGCTCTTCTTCTTGGAATGGTTCCACGTTGCGATCTTCATGGGCAACGTACCCGCCCTCCCTAGGCAGTTGGGAGAAACAGGCCATCCACAATGTTCCTTATGGTCTCGACCATCACTGGTTTGGCGGACGAAACTTCTTCATTACTATCTTATATCCCTGCCCCCATGGGTCTCCACATCCCCATGGATCTACTTCCTCGCAAAGCGCTTCAGCACTTAAGCTTAGCTTTGCTTAATGCGACTAAGAGCTTTCTTCGCTCCTTTGTACGCTTTTCTAGAGCCTCAGGCCTGCGCGCGCGCGAGTTGCTAGCCTTCACATCCTGTGGCATATTTTCCGCAGCTCCGCGATTTCGCTATTCACAGTATACCTGCTTCTTACCCCTCCACACTCCCCTCCGTGGCATAGAGGAGGTTGCAATCGTGGCGAAGACAGCTCATTGTCTTTCAACCGTCTCTTCCGTCGGACTGGAGTTGTTGATTATCCGTCGGGCATCCCCCTGTACTGATGCGGAGAGACGTGGCAGAGTCGACCTTGGATGCGTCCCATGCTTTTGTTCTGCGTGGCCCGTTCGGAATCTGCCTCTGACCGGGACCGTTTTAGGTGGAAAGTGATGTAGTTGTGATCGCTGCCAGTCAGATCCCTCTATGACTCTCATCCAGCAGCGGTCAGCAGCAGGCTTTCTGACACTAGTGTTACATCGGGATCGAGTATCCAAAGCCTGGCCGTCGGTATGTAGGGGTCGTACAGATTAGCACGTTCAAACCGAGCCTGGGTTGCCATCTCAAGGACTAACCTTCCACGGGTGTTGGAAGTTAAAGTTAAGGTTAGTTAAGTTAAAGTTAAAGTCAAAGTTAAAGTTAAGGTTAAAGTTAAAGTAAAAGTTAAAGTTTAAATTTAGGTTAAAGTTAAAGTTAAAGTTAATGTCAAAGTTAAAGTTAGGTGAAAGTTAAAGTTAAGTTGAAGTTAAAGTTAAAGTTAAAGTTAAAGTTAAAGTTAATGTTAAAGTTAAAGTTAAAGTTAAAGTTAAAGTTAAGTGGAAAGTTAAATATTAACTTCTCATTTATTCAATAAAAGTAAAAAATTTGTTTTCTTATCGTTCACCACGCTTAAAAGGTTAACTTGAATTAATATCAAAGACAAACTTAAATTAATATCAAGAAACAAAATGTTGCATAAATATTATAATTGCATAAGTTGATAATATGCAATAGCTTTTACCGCGGCAGTCCCCGAGTGCCGCACGTCCTGATAACACATGATCGGCTTCCTTCGCCTACTTAATGATGCTTGGTGCAAGTTTGGATTTCCGAGGCAATTGTTGCTGTGGTTGCAGGTATCTTTCCAGTGTATTTCAGCCTACCTGATCATTGTAGTTTTTCCAAAGAGAAGTATCAGCTATAATAGAAGCAGCGGCTTGGATAAAATATAGACCATGGCGCCAACAAACATTAAACTGTCGCCGATCTCTTTAATAGAACCGTGTGCACCTCACATGGGCTCTCGGTACACAGGGACTTTAAGAGAAACTGTCCTGCAGATTTACTTTCTAGGCAAGGCAGTTAAAAGCATATGTCTGTTACTGACAAGACATAATGCTTAGGTATATCTGTCGGAAAATTAAGAAAACAAAATAAGTCGTTAAAAGAGTAGATCTAAATTTTCGATTTAATACCGATTACGTTTTGATAGCAAATCGATATATATTACCATAACAAACCGAAACTTTGGATAACAAATCTTTGTCGATTTCTTTTCGATAAATAATCGATAGATTTTCATATATACCTATAATGTTCAGTAAAATATCAATAATTTTTTAGAAGTAAATTTGTAACAAATAGACAGTAAATCGATACAAACTGCTAGAACTCTAAAAACAACTTTTTGATGATATATGGAGAACTATTCGAAATATATTTGATAACTTTATAAAAAATAATTCGCTGAAAACTTTAGCTCCCATAGCAATTCGTTAACCCGTTTAAACTCGTCGATAACACACCTATAACAAACCGATAATCCGTCGATAAAAAGCCGATAATAATGATAGCAAACCATTATCAAACCGATTCTCTCATATCAACTTTACCACGTACACTTTTCCCACATTACTCTACAGTGTAGTGACTACACTTACGCTTACATCCTGTATTCCCCCATACGTTATATCAACAGCACACACTACGCCTACGCTTAGATATATTATGTATGTCCGCATAGCATACCATTTCCATTGACCACATTTAAGAAACATGTTTGGAAAATATATATGTAGATGATATTTTGTGCGAAGGTATTATTATGTGTTTCATATGCCAGGCGACGTATGCATTCGAAGATCACCAACTAAAGATTTTTCCTACAGGGAACTTTTTTATGATTGTTAATTTGTCACACAGCTATTTTAGCACACTAACTGCAGCAATTGACCTAATTCGTGCTTTAGACAAAAAAACTTTGTTTGTTTTGGTAATGAAAACATTCTACATATGAATTAATGTAATTATATATTTAACAATAGAATAGCATGCTGCATATACTCACATACATATATATATATGTATATGTTAGTACTTAAATAAGTTACTAAGCACTTAAATGTTTATGTTGTTAAGGTTGTATGAATAAGTAAAATGGTTGTTTTTAGCGGGCGCCTTCGAATTAGGTTATTATTGACAAGTAAGGAAGGCTAAGTTCGGGTGTAACCGAACATTACATACTCAGCTGAGAGCTTTGGAGACAAAATAAGGGAAAATCACCATTTAGGAAAATGAACCTAGGATAACCCCTGGAATGTGTTTGTATGACATGGGTATCAAATGGAAGGTATTAAAGAGCATTTTAAAAGGGAGTGGGCCATAGTCTATAGGGGACGCCATTGGATATCGCCATAAAGGTGGACCAGGGGTGACTCTAGAATGTGTTTGTACGATATGGGTATAAAATGAAAGGTGGTAATGAGTAATTTGAAAGGGAATGGGCCTTAGTTCTATAGGTGGACGCCTTTTCGAGATATCGCCATAAAGGTGGACAGGTGACTCTAGAATGTGTGTACGTTATGGGTATCAAATTAAAGGTATTAATGAGGGTTCTAAAAGGGAGTAGCCCTTAGTTGTATATGTGAAGGCGTTTTCTAGATATCGACCCAAATGTGGACCAGGGTGACCCAGAACATCATATGTCGGGTACCGCTAATTTATTTATATATGTAATACCACGAACAGTATTCCTGCCAAGATTCCAAGGGCTTTTGATTTCGCCCTGGAGAACTTTGTCATTATCTTCTACTTAATATGGTAGGTGTCCCACCCGCTTTACAAAGTATTTTCTAAGGTTATATTTTGCGTCAATAAATCTATCCAATTACCATGTTTCATCCCTTTTTTCATATTTGATATAGAATTATGGCATTTTTTTAATTTTTCGTAATTTTCGATATCGAAAAAGTGGCCGTGGTTATAGTACGATTTCGGCCAGTTTTTATACCAAGCTAAAGTGAGTTCAGATAAGTATGTGAACAAAGATTAGTAGATACATATATATCGATTTTTGCCCAAGTTATCATGTTAACGGCCAAGCGGAAGGACAGGCGGCCGACTGTGTATTAAAAACTGGGCGTGGCTTCAACCGATTTCGCTCACACAAAACAGTTATCGTCATAGAATCTACGCCCCTACCAAATATCACAAGGTTTGGTCAATTTTTGTTCGACGTATGGCATTAAAAGTAATCTAGACAAATTAAATGAAAAAGGGCGGACCCACGCCCATTTTGAAATTTTTTTGTTTTTGTATTTTGTTGCACCATATCATTACTGGAGTTGAATGTTGGCATAAAATCCTTATATACTGTAAAGATATCAAATTTTTGTTAAAATTTGATTAAAAAAAATATTTTTTTTAAAGTGGGCGTCACCATCCGATTTTGCTAATTTTTATTTAGCACACAAATAATAATATGAGTAACGTTTCTGCCTAATTTCATCATGATATCTTCAACGACTGCCAAATTACAGCTTGCAAAACCTTTAAATTACCTTATTTTAAAAGTGGGCGGTGCCACGCCCGTTGTCCAAAGTTTACTAATTTTCAATTCTGCGTCATAATGTCAACCCACCTACCAAGTTTCATCGCTTTATCAGTGTTCGGTAATAAATTATCGCACTTTTTCTGTTTTTCGAAATTTTCGATATCGAAAAAGTGGGCGTGGTTGCAGTCCGATTTCGTTCATTTTAAATAGCGATCTGATATGAGCTCGCAGGAACCCACATACCAAATTTCATTAAGATACATCAAAATTTACTCAAGTTATCGTGTTTGCAGACGGACGGACGGACATGGCTAAATGAATTTCTGTTTTCGCCCAGATCATTTTGATATATAGAAGTCTATATCTATCTCAATTAGTTTATACCGTTACGGACTGCCGTTATGCGAACAAAGTTAATATACTCTGTGAACTCTGCTCAGCTGAGTATAATAAATAAAAATGTGATTGGATGATAACTAATGTTGACACTAACATTCAGAACAAAAACGTATCATTCACGCTAAAAACTTGACCTTAGAAAACTTCAAAGAAACACTGCTTTATAATAAACAATACTAGATGATGATGAAAGATCACTTGATATCACAGTAAATCTCATAGCTTATGTGAATAATATTACAAAGCAGCTTAAAAGCGAAAGTATTTTTATTTGAAATTCGACATTGGAGGCAAACTATACGGCTACTTTGTTCTCAGATTTGCTTTCCGCTTGTAATAAGATTTTGTCTTGCGCTGATAACAGTACTAGATTAGTTTGAATTCTTCGATCAATAAAGACCGCACATAGACTGAATGTGTCTATAGTTTTTACAGAATTTGTTTGACGACCAACAGAGAAAACTTATATTATGTTATAGAAAAACTCTGTTCCCTTGACAAAGTTTTCAAGGATTAAGCTTAAAAGCTGCGTAGAGATCTGGCAACTCTGCCATCCCTATTAGCTGGACCTTGGCCTGACGGGCTCAGAACACGAAAACAGAATGTGATCAACCGTTTATTTCTGCAGCGCGCACATCCTCCAAATCTGCTGTTATTGACTAGGCCTAAATTCTAAGTATGTGACGCCAGAAGACAGTTTCCAGTGTCCCCATCGTGAGTATTAAATATTCTGTCCTTAGAGATATGAGCAACTTTATCAGTCTAACCTCGTAGGATTTTCTCATGAAAGGAAGACACTTTTTCCACCCATGGTTTCGTCCACGCCTTTTCTGCCTAACGGATCAAGCTTCATCAGTATTGATAGCATTGAAAATTTGTGCACGATAATTTTTGAAATAACTTTTCATAAAATTTTCTAATAATTTCAGCACATGTTTATCTGATTGTCATATTGGCCTCATGTGTGAAAATTATTTCCTTTTTAGCGGTAAATTGGCTTAATGACTTTGCTAACCTTCGCATGTTCTCACTGAGAAGCAACAGCTGTTAATTGCCTCATTCTTAAAGTTACACGCACAGCAAACCCAATTAGCCTCTTATTAATCATACGCAGCATATCTAGATCTGGGAGCGAACGTTCCAGGTGCATGCTCTCAATTCATTGTCGTCATCATAAAGAGTGTTCTTTTTATCCGAGGCTTGTTGCTGTTTTTCATTGGGAGTATGGTTTGACGTGGCGGGTTCCAAGCCCAGAGCACAACCCGCTCAGCGGGGGTGAAAATATTACTTCCAAGTTTATATAGCGAGCCGCTTGTTCCAAGACAGACGCCCGCTTGCAGCCGAACCTAGTGGTGAACAGACGCTGCCGATGGGAGATCCCCCAGCTAGCTCTTAAACCGATTATGTCAGAGTGGCCAAGTCAGGTGTTCGCCTTCTCACGTTAGCTCACTACCCAGAGGATATTTGGCCGCAAGCGACCGGAAGTAGTGAGCTGTTTGAACCGCATGCGAAAGAATCGCTCTGGCCATTCCCAGGTGAATGGCGGTCAGAAGCTATCCCCACTCTCGTGGACTCTACACACGGCTCCACCCTCCTCCCAACACATTAGGGGAGCTAACTTCTTTACGGAAGGCTTATTCCAAATACTCTGTGTATAGAGTCTTTCGCCGCGAAAACGAGGGAAATGAAATATTACGTGTTCTGCGTTTTCCAATTCGGTGGGACAGTATGGATATAAAGGATCCTCGCCTATCTTGTGCTTATATAGATTCTCCTTGAAATCGCCTTGCCCACTCAATATTTGCGTACGTTATAGTTTAGTTCGCCGTGCTTCAGCTCGTAGCATTCGGCTATATTTCGAGCTAACACTCAAGTCTAGCGCCCTTTCCTCTGAGCTTTCCACTGTTGTTGCCAACTAACTATTGTTCGTGGCCTTCCGATTTTCTTGGCAACTTCATATGTCGGCCGATTGAATGTCATATAGATGTGCAATTTCACTTGACAAGGATCGCTTCGTCGGACATCGTCCTATAAGCACTTGCTATTCACGTAGCAGTAATACGGCAGGTTGCTAGTATATCTTTTTGGTGGGTAATTTTAGATCCATGCTATACTGCTGCTGTGGCGGCCGCTGATGGTAGCGTGCTCCGCCTACCACACCGTATGCCCTGAGTTTACACCCCGGGCAAAGCAACATCAAAAAAATTTTAGAAATAAGGTTTTTCAATTAGAAGGAAATTTTTCTAACCGGGGTCGCCCCTCGGCAGTGTTTGGCAAACGCTCCTTGTGTATTTCTGCCATGAAAAGCTCTCAATGAAAACTCATCTGCCTTGCAGATGCCGTTCGGAGTCGGCATAAAACATGTAGGTCCCATCCGGCCAATTTGTAGGGAAAATCAAGACGAACACGACGCAGATTGGAAGAAAGCTCGGCCTTAGACCTCTTCGGAGGTTATCGCGCCTTACATTTTTTTTATACTGCTGCTGCATATAATACTAACGAGCTGGTTACTTAGGTTAATATCTGGCGGTAGTAGCTTCGCGTGGGCCACCGTTGTTGGACATTATTCGCATTAGGGCTCCACTAACTTTAGAAACTTTCCCTCCCACCACTCTGAAGTACTCCTTTAAAATTTGATTTGAGTCAATGTTCACTCCTAAATATTGCAATTAAGGCTTTGAATTTATTCGATAATCTCCTATGGTCCAGAATAACTCATCTACAGTCCGCTTTGGCTCACCAAAACCATTTATGTCTTATTACTAGCCATCTCCAGCCCTATGTTCATCAGACCTTCCTTATTCTTCCTTCTGCGTCATTACGTAATGCTGGGAGCAAATCCAGTGTCTTGGCCACTGTTAATTCGACAAGATCACCTGCATAACCGACAATTTACATGCCTCTGGGAATATTGATTTGCAGCAAACCAACATATATCACATTCCATGCCCTAGAATACATCATTGAGGGAAATCGCTGTCGATGTTGTGCTTCTTGGTTCCTCATTCGTATCAAAAAGGGGTATTCTGTCACTATAATAGCTACCAAATATTCTGAGCAGGTAAGCAGGTGTGCCAAAGTTGCGCAGCGTCGTCATTGTATGCAGTTTGCAGTGTTAAAAGCATTTATAATATCCAAAGTAATCACTGCACAGAGCTTCGTTTTATTTTGACCTCCGGTTATGGTTTCACTGGCTATATTGACAACTGTTTGTATTGCATGTATGGTGAATATTGATTTTCAAAAGTCGCTCTGGCTATTTGACAAGGAACTTGGGCTTTCTAGGATCTGCTGCAGATGCTTACTAATAATACTTTTCCTATCGAATCAAATATGCAATAGGACCTATATGAGGATGGATGGTTGGGCATCAGCAAAAACAAGAAAACAGTCTTTGTCATTTCCATGAGTGAGGGAAGACGCCTTCTTGGGTACAGGCGTTGAAGAGATCCGTAAATACTATATTCTAAATTCAAAATCTTATCGCTGATTTAAGGGCTATATTTGGCACTATATCCGGTCCTGGTGACTTATTATATGCAACTCTATATGTTGCATCCAATATTTTTTGCTTTGTTATTGGTAGGACTTTTATATCTTCGAGGTTCTCGCTTTGATAGACCAGTAATCTTTTGTCGGAAAAAGAGTTTCATCAATTCTCCTCATTAGTATTGGGCATGTAGATTACTCTGCTTTCTGCCCTTTAATTTTAGCCATCACCATTCTGTAAGCTAATCCCCAATATCAAGATCGGCACTTTATATTAGTTCCCTGAAGCATGCACGCATTGGCTATAAGAAACAAGTAAAACCTTGGTGTATCAAAAATTTCAAGTACTATCACAGTTTTCGTGTCTTTTGTACCATTTAGTACGTATTTCCATTTAATTAAAGGTGAATACGTGTTTTCAATCCATTATACGGGTGCCAAACGATTTCGAGATATCACGCGTTAGTTCCATTTTACGCAATATTTCGCACATACATATGTACATACATAGATATTAGAGCGGGTCAAATTTTTTTCCATCTGGAGTATAGCAAAAAACGTAATCTACAGATGATTATAAGAAACAATTACTGAAGACACCATAGCTCTAAGTCCGACTTCGAGTCCCACACTTTTGCAAAATTAGATATTTGCCATATGAATGTAGGGTTTGGCCAAAAAATCTTCATAGCTTCTGATAGAATTATAGGAAATATATCTTATTGGGCTTACTTTAAAGGTATATATAGTGTTTTTGAATTTTAGTAGAGATATCAGGCTTAAATTATGAGAATTTGCCTAAAATGAACTTTTAACTACTACATTATCATTTTTAACCAATTTCTTATGGAACATTTTTTTTCTTTACAGCTTTTTGTATTTAAATTTAAAATGGATGAACCAAATCCTTTTACATCATCTGAATCCACTTTATCACATATACTTGAACACGATATTATTGCATTTGGTTTATCAAGTGAATTAAACAATCGGAATTTACGGTCTAGTCGTACATTTTAAGATTTAATTTTGTTTTAAGTGATCATGCTAAAATTCAAAGTAAAATGTTTTCGCATAAAAATTTAACTCCTCATGTGATTGATAAATAGTTGAAAATTGAAATAAATTTAATATTTAACTAATTGATTACTTACTTACTTACTTAATTGGCGCTTAACCGTCTAAACGGTTATGGCCGTCCAACAAGGCGCGCCAGTCGCTCCTTCGCTCCGCCAACCGGCGCCAATTGGTCACACCAAAGGGAGTTTAAATCGTTTTCTACCTGGTCCTTCCAACGGAGTGGGGGCCGCCCTCTACATCTGCTTCCATAGGCGGTTTCCGATAAAAACACTTTCGTGGCCGGAGCATCATCTTTCATTCGCATAACATGGCCTAGCCAGCGCAGCCGCTGCGTTTTAATTCGCTGGACTATGTTGATGTCTGCGTATAACTCGTACAGCTCATCATTAATCTTCTTCGGTACTCGCCATCGCCAACGCGTAGAGGTCCATAAATTTTTCGAAGAAATTTTCTCTCGAACACTCCCAAGCCGCTTCATCTGCTGTTGTCATGGTCCATGCTTCTGCCCCATATAGCAGGACGGGTACGATAAGTGATTTTCGTTCGCCGAGAGAGGACTTTACTTTTCAATTGCCTACATAGTCCAAAGTAGCATTTATTGGCAAGATTGATTCTTCACTGGAGTTCAGTGCTGATGTTGTTGCTAGTGTGGATGCTGGTTCCCAAATAAACGAAGTCTTTTACTATTTCGAAATTATGGCTGTCAACTGTAGCGTGGTTGCCAAAGCGCGTATGCGCTCACTCTTTGCTCGATGACAGCAGGTACTTCGTATTGTCCTCATTCACCATCAAACCCATCTTTACCGCTTCTTTTTCCAGTTTGGAGTAAGCAGAACTAACAGCGCGGGTGTTTTAGGCCGATGATATCAATGTCATCATCATATGCCAGTAACTGCACGCTTTTATAGAATATTGTTCCAGTGCGGTTAAGTTCTGCAGGTAGTATAATGTTCTCCAGCATAAATTAAAGAAATCGCACGATAGGGGGTCACCCTGTCTGAAACCTCCTTTAGTTTCGAACGGTTCGGAGAGGTCCTTCCCAATTCTGACTGAGCTGATGGTGTTGCTCAACGTCATTTTGCACAGCCGTATAAGTTTTGCGGGGAAACCAAATTCAGAAATAGCGGCATATAGGCAGCTCCTTTTCGTGCTGTCGAAGGCGGCTTAAAGTCGACGAAGAGGTGATGTGTATCCATTCTCTTTTTACTGGTTTTTTCCAAGATTTGGCGCATTGTAAAAATCTGGTTGATGGTAGATTTACCAGGTCTGAAGCCGCACTGATAAGGTCCAATCAGCCGGTTCACGGTGGGCTTCAATCTTTCGCATAATACACTTGAAAGGACCTTATATGCGATATTAAGAAGACTGATTCCACGATAGTTGGTGCATTTTACAGTATCCCCCTTCTTGTGGACTGGGCAAAGAACACTTAGATTCCAATCGTTGGGCATGCACTAATTGATAGGACGTAGTATTCTAAGAAAACTAAATATTCTAACTGAAAAATATCACGAAAGCATTAAACACAGAAAAAAGTTCAGGAACTTACAGCATTCGTACAATCAACAAATGAATTACTTTATATTGGAAAATGTAAATGCAAGTTAAAAACAACAAAATGCTTATGTCGTTTAACCCAAATATTTAAAAGAATTTATCATGGACCAACATAATGGTAGAAATTCACAATACCTGAATATATGGATGACATTGTAGAAGAAACACCTACAACAATGCCAACAGTTAGTGATGATGCAACATACGTACCACTTGGAACAGATATGGAAATAGGTGAAGCACAAATTGCAAATGAAGCAGTTGCAGAAGTATCTGTTACAATGAAACGAGGACATTATACTCAACGATACCATGCTATAAATTGTGCAATGATGTGTGACAGATTCGGTGTTTCAGATAGAGTTCCATCATGTTTAGCAACAGCACTTTTCGAAGATATATATTTTCGAGATGTTCGTGGTGATCTTGTCATATGGATAATCTAAAGTTGCAACAGAAAAAATTAAAGCTAGAGAGTGCTTCGTAAACGATATATAGATTCCAACATAACTGCATTTTCTTTCGATGGCAGAAAAAATTATTCATTGAGTGAGAGAAAATTTGGCTAATTTCTCATGATTTAAGCCTGATATCTCAATTAAAATTCAAAACACTTTAGATATTAATACAAATTGTGAAATATACGTAAAGTACCTTTAAAGTAAGCCCAATATGATATTTTTCCTATAATTCCATCAGAAGCTATGAATATTGCTTGACCAAACCTACATTCATATGGCAAAATATCTATTTTGCAAAAGTGGGTGACTCGAAATCGAACTTGAGCTATGGTGTCTTCAGCAATTTTTCTTAGAATCATCTGTAGATTACGTTTTTGCTACACTCCTGATGGAAAGAATCCATCCATACAATTTGACCCGCTCTAATTGATATATATCCAGTGTAAGGTTAAACGAAAATTATGAAATCAGGCATTTTAATTGAATTTCTAAATCAAGGCGTTTGATGATCTTTTCTATAGAATTTAAGCAGAAAACTGGTTTCAACAAGAATTAAAATTTTTATGTATAAAACGCGTCTATGTATGTGTGTGTGCTATTTCGTTTCGCAAAATTTGCTAAATTTTATTGATTTATAATTCTTTGTGATTTTTTGTTTATCTATTTTAAGACCTAGTATTGTTTTTATCAAACAGCACTTCACAAACGCTTAACAAATACTTCTAGAAATGTAAACAAATTCAAGAGATAAAATAACTGTTTATCGTTTCATCTTCGTCCAAAATGTGCATTAGGGCGGGTCGTTTAGAAAATCACTCATTGCTCAGTGAAAATCGTATCTAGGGATCAAAATAAAAAACTTTGCCGAAGGAACCATACCCCTAAAACGAATTCTGATGTCCCCAATTTGGCTCGACTTTTGGGTAGGGGCAAACCTTGAAAAATTCCACTTTGACCCATTTAGAGTGCTCCAATCGAGTCCAAATGTATGACCGACCCCCACTAACTTTGGAGGCCCAACCAACCGATGCCAGTGGCACACCCCCTGGAACCTCCCTGGGGGTTCACCATACAAACAAAATCCCACTTTGACCCATTTGGAGTGCTCCAATTGAGTCCAAATGTATGACCGACCCCCACTAATTTTGGAGGCCCGACCCACTGAGCAGTGGTACACCCCCTGACCTCCCTGGGGGCTCACCATACAAACATTTATGGTGAACCCCCTGGGTGTTCCAGGGGGTGAGCCACTGGCATCGTGGATCGGGCCTCCAAAACTAGTGGGGGTCGGTCATACATTTGGAATCGATTGGAGCACTCTAAATGGGTCAAAGTGGGATTTTTCAAAATTTGCCCCTACCCAAAAGTTCGGCCCAATTGGGGTGGGGGGACATCAGAATTCGTTTTAGAGGTATGGTTCCTTCGGCAAAGTTTCTTATTTGATCCTAGAATATGATTTTCACAGAGCAATGGGTGATTTTTTTGCCTCCCCACAAATCGACCCGCCCTAATGTGCATACATATATTACATATGGGGTATTCCATCCCATTTCGACCAATTTGAAACCGACCCCTTTAGAATTGGCTGAAAGTTTTTCTTATTTTTCTAGCTTACGAAAAGACGTTTTTCAGAAGTTTTTCAATTTTTTCAACCAACACAATAAAGTTATGAATTTAAAAAAAACACCGTTTTTGTTTTTTAAATGCTATAACTTTTTCAAAAATTGACCGTTTGGGATCTTTTTTTTTAATAATGTACTTTGTTCGGAAAAAATTCAAAAATTTTCTTAATTTTTTTTTGTAATTTTTCAGTTTTTCTAGATTTTTCGAATTCCGCCCTTTTAAAAACTTCAATCAATTCTGCAATCATCCCCACTATCCCGGAGTGGGGCGAGAATTTTTTTTTATTTAATTGAAAAGAACAAGTAAGAACGGGACTGTCTTCGGCTGTGCCGAAGACTTCATACCTTTCATGAATGGGGCTGAACAATAATCTTATCCCGTTCGTAATCTCCGAATAATCGGATGTATAAGATAAGAAATATATAGTGAACAGATCTGCATACCTTAACGATTTTTAAGATAAATATAAAATAAAAACAGGTAGGTACTTTGTGTGAGGATGCAAAGTTTCTGGTTTTTTGTGGTCTGGGTGTAAAAACTATGACTGCGAATCACGTATTTCAACAATATATGACGTAAACGTAACTATTTGATGAAATTTGATGAATTTTGAAGCTTCTAGCCGTAAAAAGGGGGCAAAAATTGAGTTTATATGGGGTATATAATATATATACCACCGATCTCTATGATTTTTTCAGACAACAATATATGCTATACACGTAAGCATTTGGTGAAATTTGAAGCTTCTAGCTGTTAAAATGGGGAAGAAATTGCGCAAAGTTTCTTATCTGAACAATCGGTTGTATGGGATATATACTATATATACCACCGAGTCTCTATGATTTTCTCAGACAACAATATATGCTATACACGTAAGCATTTAGTGAAATTTGAACATATCTAAACGATTTTTAAGATAAATATAAAATAAAAAATAGGTAGGTAATCTGTGTGAGGATGCAAAGCTTCACGTTTTTGTGGTCTGCATGTAAAAACTATGACTACGAATCACGTATTTCAAAAATATATGACGTAAACGTAACTATTTGATGAAATTGATGAATTTTGAAGCTTCTAGCCGTAAAAAAGGGGCAAAAATGAGAGTTTATATGAAGTATATAATATATATACCACCGATCTCTATGATTTTTTCAGACAACAATATATGCTATATACGTAAGCATTTTGTGAAATTTGAAGCTTCTAGCTGTTAAAACGGGGCAGAAATTGCGCAAAGTTTCTTATCTGAACAATCGGTTGTATGAGATATATACTATATATACAACCGATCTCTATGATTTTTTCAGACAACAATATATGCTATATACTTAAGCATTTGGTGAAAGTTGAAGCTTCTAGCTGTTAAAATGGGGTAGAAATTGCGAAAAGTTTCTTATCTGAACAATCGGTTGTATGAGATATATACTATATATACAACCGATCTCTATGATTTTTTCAGACAACAATATATGCTATATACGTAAGCAATCGGTGAAATTTGAAGCTTATAGCTGTTAAAATGGGGTAGAAATTGCGAAAAGTTTCTTATCTGAACAATCGGTTGTATGAGATATATACTATATATACAACCGATCTCTATGATTTTTTCAGACAACAATATATGCTATATACGTAAGCATTCGGTGAAATTTGAAGCTTCTAGCTGTTAAAATGGGGCTAAAAATTTGCGAAAATATATATATATATATATACTATATATATATACTATATATACCACCATATATATACTATATATACCACCGATCTTTATGATTTTTCAGACAACAATATATGCTATATACCTAAGCATTCGTTGAAATTTGAAGCCTCTAGCTCTTAAAATGGGGCAGTAATTACGAAAAGTTCCTTATCTGAACAATCGGTTGTGGGGGATATATACTATATATACGACCGATCTCATCAATTTTTTCAGGCAACAATATGTGCAATATACGAAAGTATATGGTGAAGTTTGAAGCTTCAATCTGTTAAATTGGGTAAGATATTACAAAAATCCTCTTTTTCTGAAAAATCGGTTGTATGGAGGATATATGCTATAGTGGTCCGATCCGGTCGGTTCCGACAAATGTCTAATCGGACACCCAAATACACCCGCTCACCAAATTTTATCAAGATATCTCAAAAATTGAGGGACTAGTTTGCATACAAACAGACAGACGGACAGACGGACATGGCTAAATCAACTCAGCTCTTCAACCTGATTATTTCGGTATACTTAATGGTGGGTCTATCTATTTTCCTTTAAGGACTTACAATTTTCGGTTTCGTGACGAAATTAATATACCATTTCATTTTCATGAAAGGTATAAAAATAGGTAGGTAATCTGTGTGAGGATGCAAAGCTTCACGTTTTCTGTGGTCTGCATGTAAAAACTATGACTACGAATCACGTATTTCAAAAATATATGACGTAAACGTAACCATTTGATGAAATTTGATGAATTTTGAAGCTTCTAGCCGTAAAAAAGGGGCAAAACTGAGAGTTTATATGAAGTATATAATATATATACAACCGATCTCTATGATTTTTTCAGACAACAAAAAAGCTATATACGTAAGCAATCGTGAAATTTGAAGCTTATAGCTGTTAAAATGGGTAGAAATTGCGAAAAGTTTCTTATCTGAACAATCGGTTGTATGAGATATATACTATATATACAACCGATCTCTATGATTTTTTCAGACAACAATATATGCTATATGCGTAAGTATTCGGTGAAATTTGAAGCTTCTAGCTGTTAAAATGGGGCCAAATTTGCGCAAATATATATATATATATATATACTATATATACCACCATATATATACTATATATACCACCGATCTTTATGATTTTTTCAGACAACAATATATGCTATATACCTAAGCATTCGTTGAAATTTGAAGCCTCTAGCTCTTAAAATGGGCAGTAATTACGAAAAGTTCCTTATCTGAACAATCGGTTGTGGGTGATATATACTATATATACGACCGATCTCATCAATTTTTTCAGGCAACAATATGTGCAATATACGAAGTATATGGTGAAGTTTGAAGCTTCAATCTGTTAAATTGGGTACGATATTACAAAAATCCTCTTTTTCTCTGAAAAATCGGTTGTATGGAGGATATATGCTATAGTGGTCCGATCCGGTCGGTTTCGACAAATGTCTAATCGGACACCCAAATACACTCGCTCACCAAATTTATCAAGATATCTCAAAATTGAGGGACTAGTTTGCATACAAACAGACAGACGGACATGGCTAAATCAACTCAGCTCTTCAACCTGATTATTTCGATATACTTAATGGTGGGTCTATCTATTTTCCTTTAAGGACTTACAATATCGTTTTCGTGACGAAATTAATATACCATTTCATTTTCATGAAAGTATAAAAAAACTTTTTTCCGAAAAGTACATTTAAAAATATATTAAAACAAAAAAATGATCCCAAACGGTCAATTTTTGGAAAAGTTATAGCATTTTGGAAAAACCACCGTTTTCCAACTCAAATAAGTTTTAAATATTAAAAAAAAACGGTGTTTTTTCCAAAATGCTGTAACTTTTTCAAAAATTGACCGTTTGCATAATTTAATATGTTTTTAAATGTACTTTTCGGAAAAAAATTTTTTTTCTTTTCAATTAAATATATATTCTCGCCCCACTCCGGGATTAGTGGGGATGATTGCAGAATTGATTGAAGGTTTTTATGAGAAATGGGCAAAATTCGAAAATCTCGAAAACTGAAAATTACAAAACAAAAATTAAAAATTTTTTTGATTTTCCGAAAGTACATTCAGTTTTTTATGAGTAGGGGCGAAATTCAGAAATCTCGAAAAACTGAAAAATTACAAAAAAAAACAACTTTAAAAATTTTTTGAATTTTTTTCCAAAAAGTACATTTAAAAAACACAATTTAGATCCAACGATCAATTTTTGAAAAGTTATAGCATTTTAAAACAAAACGCTGTTTTTTTTTAAATTCATAACTTTTTTTGAGTTGGATGAAAAATTTGAAAACTTCTGAAAAACGTCTTTCGTAAGCTAGAAAAAGAAGAAAAACTTTCAGCCAATTCTAAAGGGGGTCGGGTTCAAAATTGGTCGAAATGGGATGGAATACCCCATATAAAAACAAGAATTAATATATATTGTGCATGTGTACAGTTTGTGAACAAGAACAAAATCACTTTATGATATTTAAATAATGAATCAGCAATTAGGTGATTGGAGGGCAGGCTTTCCCCAAAAGTCACATTTAATTGCCAGCTTTGGCGCAATTTAATAAACACTCTTCAATTGTATTAAAATAACGAAATTTACAAAACAAGAAAAAACAATTTAATTCTTATTGAAATACTCGTTAAATTGAGAACTGGTTAATACTACTAAGTCACTTAGCAACAAGTTTTGAGGATTATTGATACGCTTCAACTTTTGTTGTATAAAATTTGCTTGTTTGATTCTCTTCTTTCACTCTTTTCGATTTACTGTGTAAGCAATATTTGCTTTTAAAATTGGTGGGTTGACGTGAGGTCAACGGTCGTATCGCCATTGACCTTATTACCACTTCAATGGGCCACAACTTTAATTAAAGTTATGACCATATGAAATGGTCACAACGTAAATTTCAAATGGTTGCAATGTCGATGGTATTGACCTTATGACCAGCTTGCTTTTTCGAAATGGACATAAAGTCAACTTTTTTTTTATGTGGCCATAAGTCATTATTAACAAAAAGATAGCCAAAACACTATAATTAGTCCATTATTTTGTTTCTCCCCTCCATATATTATATGTTTTACAATTGTTGAATTATGTACATATATTGACGTTGTTTTTGGTTACGCTATATTTTGAATAAAAAGAGAATTTTTTTATTCAAAATTTTTCGAAGCCGGCGTTCTTTTTGCATATTTAGGTTACATTCTAGTGAAAATCGTATGAAAACTGACCAATGAGGTCTTCTCTGATATAAGAAAACTTATTCGGCTAAAATTTTTAACAAAATTTGTAATAATATATGTACATGAAGTCAAATTAGAAGGGACATGAATTCATTCACCTTATGATCATTTACAGTAGTCCTAAATCAATTAACCTCATGGCCATTTAAAGTGATTATAAAGCCAACTGACCTTTTCGGCGTTGACCTAATGTCCCACAATCAAAGCCATTATAAGATCCCATAAGATAAAGCTCTGTAAGCTTTGGCTACTTAGAAATTAGAAAACTAATCTTGAGCCTTGGTAAGTCGTCCGTGAGAAATACTTTCGGCAATTCTGAAAAAGCTGACAGAAGTATTTGCATCACTACTTCCATGTTATCATCCCCAATGCAACTGCAGCAGGAAGGGTTTTCTCGGTATATTAAGACGCACCTTATGGACTATCATTGGACAATGACAAGTCATTGCCTCAATCACCCTTGTTCGATGGGCTTTGGTAAATCCACTTCCGGCTAGGATCTCGCTACTCTGCAAGAGAAAGTGCCCGCACAGCGCCTTTATGACTCGGGGAAATCTGTCCAGGAGCAGAACATACTAATCCAGTCCGCTTTCAAGGGAAAGACAGTGTTGAAGTTTGCAGAGAAATAATGTCGGAATTGATGGGACAGAACTAACTAAAGTACGATTGTAGGAGAAGTATATTCAAAGGGCAACTCTCATTCAGACACTAAAGTGTTTGCAAGGCAGATCCATCACCTATCAAGGAAGCTTTGCTAGGGATAAGAGAAACAAACGGTTGGCAAGGAAACCTTAATTTTCAGCGTCAGCTAATCGGAAATCAAATCTCTTGGCAGTTAGTCCTTCAATTCTGGACTCACACTAGTCTGTAGCAGATTTCTTCCGGATATGGCCCAACAAAACCGAGTACACTGACCAAGGAGAATTAGCGGAGGTGTAATGGTGTCTTTTTGTGGTATCACAACGCGCTTACTGGTACTGGCGTATATGTGCTTCCGTGGCTGTCATTTAAGCCTAGCCTATCTTGGTAAGACTGCTAGCTTGCCCGAATTCAAAAAGCCCAGTTCACTAAGATTGTTAAACGATCCGATTGTTAAATATGCACAGCATGTATTGCTAGAATAACAATCAAGATAAATGTTGTCCTATGAGTGCCACTAATACTAAGCAGCGCTGTCTTTCAACACCTGTTTGAACGGAATCGACTTGACTGTCATCATATAAAGCCTATGTATAACACTGGGTGGGAGTACCGAGCTAATCCAACTGCTGTACTGAGACTTTTTAAGCCCTTTTCTCCACATTGGACAGGATAGTTTTCCATTCATAGTCCCAGAAAGTACCAACAGTACGCCCCAATTGGGGTAATACGGAGGAAGAGGAGCATGTAAACCAAAATCAAAAACGTTTTCAAAAATTCGAGTACTCGAGAAAGTTTAGTTCTTTTTTTTCGATGAAAAAACTTTCAGAAGTTTTGTGAATAAATGTATGCAAATCAATATCAAAAACGTTTTCGAAAATGTTAGAAAATTCTAAAAAATTTTAAAAATATTTTTATTTGCCTTCAAATATTATAATTTATTAAATTTTGATGAGCTCAAGGCAGTTTAAAAATTTAAACTGTGTTTCAGTTTTTTATCCAAATAAAGTTAGAAATACCAACATTTAAACTGTGTTTAAATTTTTTAAACTACCTTGAGCTCATCAAAATTTAATTAATTCTACAAAATGTTACGAAAATTTTGAACTTTTTATTTGTAGTTCTCTGTATTTTTTCTGTACCCCAATCAATTACAATCTAGTAGAACAAGTATAGGTCTCTCAAAAGTCGCATAGCTTTTTAAAAATTTGATTTTGAAATGTGTTTCTGATTTTCTTCCATATAAAAGAATGGTTAAACTTTGTATGGAGAAAATCTAAAACACACTATGGATAAAATTTTACAATAATAACACCAATTTAAAATTGATTGGGCTACTTAACTGCATAACATAAAAAATTCAGACAACTTTAAATAAAAGGTTCGAAATTTTCAAAAAATTTTCTCGAATTTTCAAATATTTCCGAAAACGTTTTTGAAATTGGTTTGCATAGTCTTAACTACAAAATTACTAGAAAAACTTCTTACAACTACGAAAACAAAAAAGGATTAAATTTTTTCGAATATACATATTTTGGTAAACTTTTTTGCATTGGTTTGCATAGTTTCAATTTTAATTAAGAGGATTTCAAATAAGAACTTCGAAATTTTGGCAAAATTTTCTAAGTTTTCGATTCTTTGAAAACTTTCCAAGATTGGTTTGCATTGTTC
The DNA here is from genome assembly GCA_029619165.1 of Eurosta solidaginis. Taxonomy (NCBI): domain Eukaryota; kingdom Metazoa; phylum Arthropoda; class Insecta; order Diptera; family Tephritidae; genus Eurosta; species Eurosta solidaginis. The sequence goes on from JARSSU010033600.1 coordinate 23,528, forward strand.
CTGCAAAATGCATAGATGTTTCTTCATGGAATTTCGAAAAAAGAAATTTATTTTTCCAAATTCTCAAAGTTGTTGTGGGACTATTGATTTTTCCCAGAACGTTTTTGATGATTGGATTGCAAAGATTTAGCTTCAAAACTCTCAGAAGTTTATTCAGAATATCGAAGATTTTTTCGAAGATTCGAATTTTTTGAAAAACTTTTTTGAAATTGATTTGCATATTTTAAATTTAATTCAGAGAACTCCAAATAAAAACTTCGAAATACTCGTAAAATTTTCTCGAGTTTTTTAGTCTTTCGAAAATTTGTTTAAGAGTGGTTTGCATAGTTTCAGTTACAAAATTCAGAGAAGTTTATTAATAGGAGTTCGAAAAAAATTTTATTTTCCCGAACTTACGAATTGTTTTCACAGATGTTTTGGGACTATTAACATTTTCGTAAACGTTTGCAAGATTGATTTGCATAGATTTAGCTACAAGATTTTCAAAAGTTTTTTCTTCTAATATTAAATATAAACAGGAAGAATATATTTTTTTCGTGTATTTAAAATTTTCGAAAATTTGTTGAGATTTGTTTGCATAGTTTGAATTTTATTTCAGAGAACGAAAATTAAAAACTTTGTAAAATTTTCCCGTTTTTTTCGAAAACTTTTTAAGACTGGTTTGCATAGTTTCAGTTACAAAATTCATAAAGGTTTCTTCATAGAATTTCGAAAAAACACTAATTTTCCCAAACTTGCGATTCTTTTTGACTATTGGGGACTACTGATTTTCTCGAGAACGTCTTTGAGTTTGGATTGCTAGATTTTGCTTCAAAACCCTTAGAAGTTTATTCAGAATATCGAAAAAAAAACGATAATTTGGATTTTTTTGAATATTCGAATTTTTCGAAAAATTTCTTGAGTTTAGTTTGCATAGTTTAAATTTAATGTTTCAGTTAGAAAATTCAGAGAAGTTTATTTATAGAACTTCGAAAAAAAATTTTATTTTTATTTATAATTTTCATAACATTTAGTAGTTAAGAATACAGGAAAAATTGTGCAAAAACCGAAACTAGCGCAACCTGAATGAAGAAAGCAACAGCATGAATGCCGAAATTCGAAGATACCTAAAAAGATTTAAACTAATTTGAATTTCAACTTAAACAGTAAAAAACTTGGTAAAATTGCCCGACAAAAAACGTAATATCGGGAAATAAGAAATAAGCAAATTTACGTAACTAAAAGTAAGATTGCCAAAAGTGCGGATTCAGTTTTTTTATTAATAATTTTCTAAGAAATAAACGATTGCTCATAAGAACACAAAAACGCTGAAAAACAAAAACAAATAATAATAACATAGGTTAACAATTTTATGAATATGAAGACCATGTTGATGATGAAATTAAAAAAAAACAAAAGAAAAACGTGGTAAAAAGATAATAATGTTGGTTGTGAGAAAGAAATCACAAAAAAAATAAAAAAAAATTTTACAATAAAAACTTTTGTAAAGTTGCGTTAAAAAGTTGAAAAAAAGAGGAACTAAATTCATTATGTTGATGATGAGTTTGTTACGGATGCGGCAATCGTAGCGTAAGAACATAGTATGTATGAATGAAAGAACAACCGAATGGGCAAACTGACTGAGAGATGTCTATATGTAAATAGGTACGCGTGTGTATTAAATAACTTTTGTATGTCAGTTGCTGAGCTCCGATGGGGAAATTTAATTAATGTTGACCCGGTTGAGACTTTAGTCGTAATGCGGGCACGATGTGGTATTGCACGATGGAAGAGTAAAAACCTACGAAAGAAGTTTTTAACACTCACATATCTACATATGTACCCATCCACATCTTCGTTGTGGATTGCAAAATAAACTGAAATGTAAATTATAATTCATAAGCTGATAATTTCATGCCACTAATTGGATTAGATTTATTGTTTCACAGGGTCGTAACTAAAAGTAGAAAAAATACAAACTTTCTTTTGTGGATCGACGAAATGCCTAACGCAGCATAATTGTTGACGTCGCAACAAAAAATATTTAGTTTTAATTTTTTGATTCCATTTACAGAAAAGTCCTAACTTTAATCCCTCAGCGACATCTTACAACTGCTTGCCAAAATGCCAGCTGGTCTCTTAATTTCTGAGTTATCTCCCTCAAATTATTTATAATTTTACGACTTTTGCAGAATAAACTTTTTTGGAAAAAATCATAAAGATTGTTCAAACATTTTTTGAGATAATTAGAATCGTAAAGTTTTTTTCAGCCTTTCAATTAAATATTTGAAAAAAAAACCTTTTTGTTGGATTCGAATATACAATACAATTATCTGCACTGTTTACAGCTTAGACTTAGATCGTTTTGAAATTTTTTGTATGAAGCCGGAAGGCAAAGCCTTAGTAGTAAAAGGAATAAATTATTGCTTCAGTTCGTGAAAAAAATTTATTTAAGACTAGCGTATTATTTTGATAACCTGGCGCCCGAGTAACACAAGCAAGCAATTGTAGTAAAAAAAAACAAAAAACCAGCGTGCGTAGCAAGTAATCGCGAAAATCGATGTGTAAACATATCAAGAAAACAAATATTTAAAAAAAGTGTAATCGGTATTTGTCTTGTATTACATGGATTGGTGGTCGATAAAAATGTTATCTACAAAAAATTAATAGTAAAAAAAATTTAAAACGCGATAACCTACGAAGAGATTTTAGGCCGAGCTTCTCTTCCAATTTGCGTTGTATAATGTTTATTAAAAATTGGCGGGACGGGACCTACTTGTCTTAAACCGACTCTGAACAGCATTTGCAAGGCAGACGATTTTCACTGAGATTTTTTCATAACAAAAATACACTTGTAGTGCTTGCTAAACACTGTCGAGGGGCGACCCCGCTTAGACAATTTTTTTTTAATTGAAACAAATTTTTTATACAATTTTGATGTTTCTTTGCCATTGCCATCACCGTCAAACCAATAATAAACCGTCAATAATACAACGATAATACTTCGATAACGAACCGATAACTCGTCGATAACAAATTGGTTACACTCCGACAACAATCGGTAGCTTTTCGATATGAAATCGTTAATCTTTCGATAAAATATCAATAATTTTTTGATAGTCTATCGCTATCTTTTTATAGCAAACCGATAACTTATCGATAACAATGCGATACATTTTTCTTTAAAAACGATAACTGTTGGACAACAAATCGAGTGCTTTTCGATAACTTTTGATTAAAATTCGATAACTTTTTGAAAGTAATATTATTATTAGGTCTCAAGCACTGCGACCTTTATTAAGTCTATTGTACTTGACATTTCAGCCTATTACTTTATGTGGATACTTTCAATAAATCTAAGCTCCTCTCCAGGCTTTTTACTATATATCACGATGGGATTAAAAGTTACCCTACTGATATGAACCAATCCTTGGCAGCGCGACGCATTCGCAAAAAACATGACCGGCTTTTAATCCTTCAGCGAAACCGGCTTTTAATCGGAAAGATTTAAGTAGCGTACGTGATATCGTAGGCTATATGTCTTAGTATAGTACACAGTGAGAGCTCGTAGATCACTTTGCCTAAATTCATGAGCTTGGCTGATACTTTCGTTGATGGGAGTATAAAAAATTTGGCCTAGGAGTACAAACAATTTGGCCTTTGTTGTTGCTTCTGGTTTTCCTAACGTGTGCTTTTGTGAATCCACAGAAAAAAATTTGGACCATAGAATGCTGCTATAGAGATCGTGTTGGCTATATAGTCTGCCTGTTTATTACGTTCGTGTGCCTGATGACCGGGAAGCTATCCTAACAAAACCTTGTCTGTGGCTATGAGCTCACTTAGGACTTCATTGCATTAATCCATTAGCTAAGAAGTATTGGGTAAAACAGAAAAGTACGCACTGCTGTCTGATATAATAAGAATAAGCCTTTCCGTAGACATTCTATACCACACGCTTCTATTGCATAGATTTCCGCGTGAAACATAGTGGGTACAATCCATTACTTTCGTTTCCTTAATTTCGACCGACAGATACCAGCTCCCGCTTTTCCTTCATCAAATTTTGACTCATCCTTTAACCATGCCTCATGGTCAGTATATGGATTTCCTGTTTCCCACAGAGTTTTGCCTATAATGGTTACCACAAAGTTTCGTGAGATTCTGCGCACATGAGCATCACATAGTTGCGATATGGGATTTGCTAAGAATTTTCTTATTTCTTTCATATTACATGTCATATTTTCAAGTTATCGATAACAATTAAATATCTTTTCGATAAAAGTCGATAGTATTTCGATAACAAACCAATAATCCGTTAATGAAAAACTGAAAAGACAAAGCAATTCGTAAGGCAGGATGTTTCAAACAAGCAGTATTATATTTCCTAAACTCTTAACTTACCCTAATTTACATATCCCAAACCTTCATTCTTCAAATATTGGTCTGGAATTGTTTCTATCACACTATTATTAATTAAATACGTATAAGCTTTTTATTATTTTTAATCAAAATTTTGTACTCATTCTTTATTAAGTTTATTTATATGTAACTTCAATTTTTTGGTGTGATTGATGTACTACCTAAAAGACAGTGTCTTACTTGTACAAATAAGTTTTAAATAAAAATAAAATAAAACTCGTCGATGAAAAATCGATGGTCCGCTGATAAAAACCGATAACTCAAAAACAACTCAATTTATAATATAATAAAATGTCCAAGTGATCCGATTACTTATCGATAACCCGTCCATACCTCGTCGATAAGATCAATGAATAACACTCTCATAATCCGGCTTCGGCAGAGCTGAATAGAGTCCGGTCCTTACCAAGTTACTTTACCCAACGTAAAATTTGATTCTTTAAAGTAAACAAAAAAAAATAATAATAATAGTGATGTCGAAAAAATCGTAGAGTTATTATATGCACAGCTGATTCAAAACTCCCTTATCTCACATATTAATTACTTATGTAAAATGAGGTATTTAAATTTTTTATATGTATGAACTCCATCTTGAAATCAATCGTATGCGTAACCCACTCCATAGTTAATAATGAAGTAATCTACAATTAGTGCTGTCAATAACCTCACATAACCTTAAGCCATTAATTAATTGCAGTGAGAAAATTTTCCTCATCAATTAGTTTGTACATATAACTACGCACCGGAAAATTACGTAGGTACTTAAGCATGTTGCAATTTAATTTGATCTACTGAAGTTAGGAGAATGTCATTGTATGGAAAAGTTCGAGTTATCTTCTTATTTTAATAACCCAAAAGTGGTATGTAAGATTATGATGTAGAACCATCACTTGGAATCAGTTTATGCTTGATTGCCCAGCTTTTTCCAGTACTAGGAGGAAGGACTTCAGTCGCGACTCACTTGGATCTCTGGAGATTTATCTAAGGTTGAAATTGGTCTCATCGTGGCCACGCAACGATTCTCTAAGTAGCTATAGCCATGTCACCGTTACTTTATTTAATGTTGTATAACAACGGACCTTTTTCCAAGTGAGCTTCCCCCATCAGGGTAGCTACCACTTTATCTAACCTAACTAATGTAACCCACTATGTAGTAAGACTAGGATTTTCTAAATATTCCCGTCAGATTTTATCATTAAAATACACTCCTGCACCATAAAGCACGCTTTAAAACGACTTCATTAAGGTTTTTATTTAAATGACAAATATTTCTTTAGCAACTTTTTATACCTTTCATGAAAATGAAATGGTATATTAATTTCGTCACGAAACCCAAAATTGTAAGTCCTTAATGGAAAATAGATAGACCCACCATTAAGTATACCGAAATAATCACGATGAGAGCTGAGTTGATTTAGCATGTCCGTCTGTCCGTCTGTCTGTTTGTATGCAAACTAGTCCCTCAATTTTTGAGATATCTTGATAAAATTTGGTGAGCGGGTGTATTAGGGTGTCCGATTAGACATTTGTCGGAACCGGCCGGATCGGACCACTATAGCATATATCCTACATACAACCGATTTTTCAGAAAAAGAGGATTTTTGTCATATCTTCCTCAATTTAACAGATTCAAGCTTCAAACTTCACCATGTACTTTCGAATATTGCACATATTGTTGTCTGAAAAAATTGATGAGATCGGTCGTATATATAGTATCCCCCACAACCGATTGTTCAGACAAGAAACTTTCGTAATTACTGCCCTATTTTAAGAGCTAGAAGCTTCAAATTTCAACGAATGCTTACGTATATAGCATATATTGTTTTCCGAAAAAATTATAAAGATCGGTGGTATACATAGTATATATCTCATACAACCGATTTTTCAGACAAGAAACTTACGCAATTTCTGCCCCGTTTTAACAGCTAGAAGCAGAAGAAGAATTTCACCAAATGCTTACGTATATATCATATATTGTTGTCTGAAAAAATCATAGAAATCGGTGGTATATATATTATATACCCATATAAACTGTAATTTTGCCCTTTTTTACGGCTAGAAGCTTCAAAATTCATCAAATTTCATCAAATAGTTACACATACGTCATATATTGTTGAAATACGTGATTCGTAGTCATAGTTTTTAAACGCAGACCACAAAAAACCTGAAACTTTGCATCCTCACACAAGGTACCTACCTAGTTTGTATTTTATATTTATCTTAAAAATATTTTAGGTATGTACATCTGTTCACTATATATTTCTTATCTTATACATCTGATTATTTGGAGATTACGAACGGGATAAGATTATTGTTCAGCCCTATTCATGAAGGTATGAAGTCTTCGGCACAGCCGAAGACAGTCCCGTCCCTTACTTGTTTTAAATACATATATTACATATTTTATATGTGAAGGTATGAACGAAATCTACCGGAAAAATGGTTTTCAGAAATTTGTCGATGGAAATTATCCCTTACTGGATAGAAATGAAGATATTGCACTAAAAACGGTTCCATGAGAAAGCCGTTGCTCTGATCTTCCGCTTGCTAGCTTTATCCTAAAACACGTTCTAGTGATAACCTTGGTGAACATTTTAATCAATATCTCCCAAAGAAAGTAAGATATTGCAATAAAAAGAATATAAGTTAAAACAGCCCTGAATACCTTTTGTTTGATACCTGTTATGGTAAAAAATTTTTCTGGGGCACCCTTGATCCACATTTCGGTCGGCCTATATATCTAAAACGTGTTGTGATATCATAAAAATTTGCATTTTCGTTAAGGCTCATGAGCATCTTTAATTTGGTATCTATATTATGCAAACATATTCGAATTATACTCCGGTCCATATATGAGGTCTAACGGCTTAAGGGACCTAGGGTTTAAAAATGGTTCCTTGACTGTAAGCTAGACCTCGTCTGAAGCAACAGTGGAAGCTGCACTAAATTCTATGCAATGGTTTTTGAATGATGCGAGTTTAAACACACAGCTAGACAAAGAGGCAAATAATAAATATAAAACCAGTTGATTTGGGTTCAGGGGGTAAATTTTTATAAATTTTCTTAAATTTCTGCAATGTACAGACATTATAACAATTTCATTATATGCATAGATAACAACTAACTTTTCTAGCAATTTTTTATACAAACATCTGGTGGTTATAATATATTGAATAAAAAAAATATGAACGCAATCAACGGAAAATACAATTTTCAGAAATACGTAAAATTTTCAAATAAAAGTAATTATTTGTTATACATCCGTGAATACTTTTCATTTGATACCTATGTATGTTAGGCCCGGTCGATTTGTGGGGAGGCAAAAAAATCGCCCATTGCTCTGTGAAAATCATATTCTAGGGATCAAAATAAGAAACTTTGCCGTAGGAACCATACCTCTAAAACGAATTCTGATGTCTCCCCTTTGGGTCGTAGGGGCAAATTTTGAAAAATCCCACTTTGAAATGCCTATGTTTTTTCTTTTTGGAGTTTATTTTTCTCTTTAGAAATTTATTAAGCCAGAACATATGTAAATGAAAAAATGAATTTAACTTAGTAATAGAAAGAAATAAAAAAAAATTATTAGAAATTAGCGTTTTTACAACCCCCTTTTAAAACCAAGGCATCACTGTGATGCATTTGCATGTCGTAAACATAGTTGTGTGGGTTTTTTATTCAACCATTTTAAAAAAATGAAGGTATCACTGTAACACAATTGCAGATCGTAAAATTGCTTGTGTTGTTTTTTTAAACCACCACAAGACACAGCAGGTAGAATTGAAATTGCCCCTACCCAAAAGTTCGACCCAAAGGGGGGGGACATCAGAATTCATTTTAGAGGTATGGTTCCTTCGCCAAAGTTTCTTATTTTGATACCTGGATACGATTTTCACAGAGCAATGAGCGATTTTTAAATCGACCCGCCCTAATGTATGTCCTATGGATACATTCAGGGGTACCCCTTATCGAAATTTTAGTATATCTCTTGTAAACAGGTTGAGTTAGCCAAAAGTTGTCATTAGTATAAAGATCTCATCAGCAACTTTAATTTTATATCCATAATGTACAAATAAATTTACAAGATACCAGGGTTCATGTTTTGGGTTTTAAGACCATAGGGGTGTAGGGATTTGAATTGTATCCTTACTGTAGGAAGTTTTATTTGCTAAGTATATTTTTTATGATGTATATTGAAATCTAATGTTAAATTATGAAAATATAAAAATCAATATTGAAAACTAAAATATTGTAAACATATAGAAATTACAAAGTTCAAAGTAACATAATACAAAGTTAAATAAAAGTAATTGAGTCAATATAATTTAAGAACCCTACACTTCTTACATGTAAGACCGCGCATGAAGCAGCAGATTACAAACATACATACAGAAAAATATTCCAAAAACTTTTGATTTGGATGCAGGGCGTCTAACAAGGATCCCTTCTATAATTAAATTTTTTTATTTCCACAATGTACAGAAACCGACTTACTAGAGTTTTATTATATGTAGAGATTTGATTAAAAAATATTAATTTAATAACCTGGCGCTCGAGCAGAGACAAGTGAGCGAATGTAATAAATTACACAGAAAAAAATGGGGTCACGCGAATAACATTCAACAAAAAACAAGAGTTAGCCATTTGGCAAGCAAGTAAGAATAGAGAAAATGTTTATTTTGCACACATTTACTTACTGGCGAACGAAATTCTCTAAAAGCCGAACACCAAAGAGTTCTTTACAAG
>JARSSU010033601.1:0-26282 GCA_029619165.1 Eurosta solidaginis
TACCAGACACCTAAAACTGAGGAAGAGCGATAAATTCAAACCCAAATGTCCATCGACAGTAAAGGCAACCTGCCTAAAGCGAACAGCAAATCAAAAAATTAGCATAATTCCTTTGATGGCCCTACAACCTAGTCATGAAGCAATGAATCTAGGACAGTGGAAGTAAGCAAAACCTAATGAAAAAAAAATGAAAATATAACAAATTTTTCTAACCCAGCCAATATTAATCAACTAAATGAGAAAGTCACAAAGAGAACCTATAATAAATATATATGTTAAGCGCTATATAATTTGCAATAAAATTCGCGCTAATTTTCATCTTAGATAGAAAAATGGTAGCGTGGAATACAAGAAACCTGATTGTAGAGATAAAATTGACTTGAGTTCAATTCTTATCATTCTGTACCACACGTTGTACAAATGCCGCCAATACAGGGACTTGGTATTTATATGAAAACACAGTGTCCTCAGGACAAATTGGTGAAAATATTGATTATTACTCGAGTAAGGCAATGTAAACAATAATTGAATAGTTCTCTAAATAGATATATGCATTAAACCAAAGAGTGTGCACGTGACAAATCCCGGTATACAAATAAAAGATTAATTCTTCATAAAAGTTTATGACATTCTGTCCTGGTGGCCGCCGCAGAAAATCGCATGACAAATAGATCAATAAATTGCTGGAAAAATAAGAAAAAAATTAAAAGATAAGAATAACTTTGCATCCACTGTACGTCTTTCCATTAACCATCTAACTACTACAACAATCAAATTAACCTCGCTCTTTCCACCAGCTACCGCTACAAAAAAAAAATTTTTTTTTTCCGAGAAATAAATGTAACCCCTAATAAGTAATAATATAACCATAGAAGGCGTTAAGAAATATGTATATTAAATATGAAGTGTTTCAGCATAAAACAACGTTTATAGAAATATAAGCTTGGAAAACTCCGAAAAATAGTAAAGGAATATTTTTTACGCTAAATAGAAATCGAATATGTAAGAATAGTCCTTATTTTTCAAAATCCCCAATATATTAGAAATATTAATAGCAAAGTTTTCTTCCTTCTCTAACCTTAGTAAATAAATAATAAAAATTATTTCTTAGGAACTGATTTGCAATAAATTAATAAGTAATGGTAGAATAAATAATCGTAGAACTATAAAAATAATTTAAAATCATTATAATAATAAGCAATTATAATTAAGGAATTAATTCTCTTGGAAATAATATAAAAATAATTATTCCAATTTACCTCGATTTGTAGGAACATTCCGATTTTTAGAGTGAGTCGACGCTCTTCAAGACCGGCTGTGCAAAACAATTTTAAATTCTTTATATGAAAAATAATTATTACATTAATTTGAAAAAATAAGTAAATTTAAAAAAACAAATTTTTCTATATCTTAAAAGTCTAGAAATGTTGAGCAAAAAAAATGGACCTTATACAAACAAAAAATATCGTAAACAATAATGTATAACATGTAAAAATAGCAGGTCAACATATCAAAAGCAAATCAAACACCTCTTCACTACAATCAAATTCAAAACAATTGAAAATATACAAAAAGTCTTATACATGTTCACAAAACAATTATAATAACACTTTTTTTCTAAGGTGTATGGTGTCGCATTATACGTCCACACCATGTATTGTATCTTATTATGCCACACCTACTTACCATACTTTCGGCGTTACGCATAACAATTCAAATATATTTTAGTAAAATCATATTACAATATTTGAACTAACCCAGACTGCACGGAATGCCGACTGGTACACATATCACAGTTAATAAATTATACATAGAACACACAAACCCCAATTGTAATATACATGCAAACATTCAACTAATTGTGGGAAAGTCCAAAATTTTCAAACTGATCTGCGGAACGCTGCAATTGTACAAACTACATGTATGGAGTTATGCATCCAAAACTACATGTATACAAGCTGTATACAAACGTACATGGTTATGCATTACTCCCATTTCCTAAGGTACTTATTTTAGTTTTATTATTAAGATTTTTATGAATGTATAGGTAAGTAAATTACAATATTTATTCAATAAGGAGAGACTTAATTCGCACATCAAACGGGCAACGTCTTTCATATGAATTTTCACTATCCAGAATCAACCCCACATACAAAATGTATGCCGCGCTTTCAATGTGTCCCCACATGACACCAACCATCTCTATTAATTGTTCGCCTACCTGGCGCTATCCCTTTCCAAACCCTGTAAAATGGAAATGGCATCGTTGGTACCGTTTACTAAGGCCGTGGCCCCCCGATACGATCGATATACTCATGTCGTCCCGATGGTCTCCTCCTATCCCCAGTGGCCAAGACATTTGTCCGTTTCTCCCTTATTTTGCCACCTGAAGACGGAATCCTTCTTGCCAACCACCAGCATGCTTCCAAAAAATGCATAGCATGGCCGGTGGCTCTTGTCCCCGGGCGCTACTCATAGGGGTGCGCCAAATGGTCCGCAAGCGACTTCCTGATAGTTTGTATGGCCGAACAATATGCTATTTAGAAAAAATCTTGAATGACCATCATTTATTTTTTGCTGGTTGGAGCTGTTTCCGGTAGATATACATATTAAAGAAAAAAACCAGTTTTACTGTACTCTTCTATGCATTATAGTTGCCGTTCTCGTTGGCCACATATTAACTAAAAGAATTAATTCTGCTAGACTTTCCATCTTCAGTAAATTTCTGCAGTTCTTCATCACTCAATCCACGGTCAGATGTGTGGATTTTCGTTAAGAAATCATTAGAAACCAGAACTGATTTCGTGTATTATATTCCAAATTTTTTTTGCCTGCGCGCTTTTTTCATACCTTCCAATTCATAACATAAAGTTTCTTTGATTTTAGTTAATCGGAATTTTACCTGCGGCCTTTTTTCAATAAGTTCCAAATTTCATGACATAAAGTTTTTTTGATTTCAGGTTATAATAGTGTCACGGATATTATCATCCTAGCGATGCTCAGCCATGCTAAAGCGATATTTACGTCAATAATCAAATCATTATACAAATATAAGGCAGCCCAGAGCATGTCACACACAGATGCATTTACTTTAACCGCCATGTGTGCGCGAGAGACTGTAAACTACAAACATTCCCATCATAATTCATCATTATGTATCTAATAAACGAATAAATAATTGCGTCTACACATATGTACCTGTACGAATACGAGCAGCGGAGACCAATGCACTAACACATGCATAATCTGAGAATTTAGAGCTACTGGACTAGTAGATTCTGGAAGCGCCTAAAAGATGTATAAAATGTGCAATTTTAGTATAGCTGAGAGCTCATGGACAATGCTAGTAGATTCTAGAAAAATGCGAACGAGGAAACCAAAGAGTATAAAGGCAACAGATGTAGAGGCGCTGTAATTCAGTTGAGTTGAGCACTCAATCAGTAATATTGATTAAGCACGCGATCTGGCGGCCAATAGTAGATTTTAAATTTGAGTTAATCAATCAGTTTGGTTATTAAGCCACGAGTAGCAAGTATAAGTGTTATTTGAAGTACTTTAATAAGGCCATTTTTCATTATTCAATATTGGGAGTTATTTATTCAACAGTTTAGTGATCTAACTTAGCAGAGTATTGCAAATAAGAGATTTGCAAGCAAAATCTTACAATTGTTGTCAAGGAGAATTGGTGCATAAATTCCAGCAGACAACAAGGGCATGGCAAAGTTCAGTGAATTAATCCGCAACTGAAAAAGGAGTTGGAGAACCGTGATTAAATACAACTGGCAATACGACGACTTCAAACACGGCTACGAGAGGTAATGGAATCGACAAGGATTGAATGTGGACGAGTTTGTCTTTTAGTCCTGATGGGGACGAACAGCAAAAAAAATTGAATAGAAAAACGAAACATCCCAGCCCGCTACGAGCACAGACTTGAAACTGATATTGGCTGCATAACTGCTTCAAACATCGCAGTGGCTCCAGCTGGAATCACGTGCACGTATAACATCCAGTGGAGGCACAGGAGGCAACGCATTTCAGAAATGTCGTCACAAATTGTCCATCTCAACTGAAATCGCAGGAGAACGTATAAAGCGAAGATTGATCCCAAGAGACACGTATAACATCAAGTTGAAGCACAGAAACACGGATATCCGAAATGTCGCGCAAGTTTCACACGAGATCATCGCAGATCTCTGCTCAACGTAAGAGCAAGAAGACGTATTTCCCGAAGTGGAGGCGCAAGATACAAAATTTTACAGTTTGAAGAAAATCGAGGCCGGGGTGGATGCCTTTGAGAGGGACGTATCGAGCAGTTGCAACTAAATCGTCCAGCAGAATTTCAAGCGAGTAATCCAAAGGTAAAACCTCCTTTGCCGGTTCGTTCCTTTCCAGTCTTTAAGCTAACAGTTTGAGAAGACCGCAAGCAAGTGGAACCAACTGTAAATTCGGAAGATAAAAGTTGCTGCACTGTTCGTGGCCATTGGGGGAATAGGCCATCAGCGGAAATCCTAAGACGATTCCCGAAGGAGAGCGGTAAAAATTAGAAGCATTGATGTCTGCTCTAGAGAGCGATGACGGACTGAGCATAGGAGTACATGATATACCAAATGGAGTTGCTGAACTGCTTCCATAGGCCTGGTGAAATAAAAAGAAAAAAACATTGCAAGGGTTTGCGTCGGATATTGAAATGGTAGCGACATTTAGGCGAAATGCGGATGCACCCGTGGAATACACTGAAAGGGTAAGATAGAATTTATAAATTGGCATACGAGATGTGGGAAACGAAGCGGGGCTACATATGCTAACCAAAACTACATTTGCTGAAACGGTATCGCTGGTCTTATTCAGGAAACGCTCGCTTCTGTTAAGCCATTTTCAAAGCACTGCCGTGTGGAAAGTAGAAAGGCCAGAGGGGGTAGACACATTTTGGAAGCCTGAAGGGATCTCACAAGAAGGCCGGGTTATTAATGTTTCAAGTGCGTCAACCCAGGTCACCATTGCACGTCATTGCGATCTTTGGTCCAATAGTTTCCAACAATGTGGTGGCCGTTAAGTCAAAGTCTGCGGAATGAGCAAGAGCGTGTCGATGTAAAGAACGAAAACTTCCCCGGCTATTGAATGTCCTTTGATATCTGTGTCGCAGATTGGAAGGAATCCAGCCGTCTTACCATCAGAGGGAATGTGATTGGTAATAAGCGTGTACTGACTGTAATACGGGGGCATCTCATTCCTTGATTCGATCTGATTTGGTCTATACAGGAGAGTAAGTCTTACCTGGAGCGAGGTTGCGTTAACGTCACAGGCGAGTATAATCAAGTCCAAAGGCGACGTGTATGTAGTTATTATTGGAAAAGTCATGGTGCTACCAAATTCGTTGTGGCGGAAAGATCGTTGATGAAGTCCTATAGGAAGTGGACTTCTTGGGTGACCATGACGCAGGAAGCGAGATGCGGAGAAAAATTATGCGCTATAAAGAACAGGACTACCACTTAACTTTAGTTTGGGAAAAAGGGTTCCAGCAGTAATCGGGTATGGTGGATAAGACTCCGACGAAGGCCAAGAAATTCAAAGGTAAGTTTGCATGGAACAAATGGGGCCAAACAAATCAAAACCGAAGGTACCTGGAGAGAAACACTGGCATTGAAAAGCCCTCCGGACGTTAGACGAAGAAAAATGCAAGGTGGTTTCAAGCCAAGGCACACTACTGTTGTGCAGCGTCGGAACGATACTATTATGCACCGGGCAATCCGTCCAGCGCAAGCTCGCGACGTAGTTCTTCATTGGCCCATCAACGAGTGCTAGGGAACGATCCAGGGTAACGAGCAGTAAGATGAAGCAAGGTACGATAAAGCAATAATTCCGGAGGGTTTCAGAAGGAGATTTGTTGCTGCTTACAACCCACAACGAAAAAATTTTGCCCCGAAATTGCAGTGTACTGGGAAGGCCCATACAAAGTTATACCGCATACAAACCACTAACCAAACCACAACCAAAATGAAAGTGGTTCATGTGGAGAGATTACAGCGTTTAGATCGCGATGATTGTGTCTGATCGGGACGATCAGAACTTACGGTGGAGGCAGTGTCGCGGATATTAGCATCACTAAATGGCGATACCATCACTAGGGCGTATGCTCAAGGCATCCTAAGCGATATTACACGTCAATATCAAAATCATGTATACTACATCATATAAGGCAAGAGCCGAGAGAATGTCACACACAGATGCATTTACTATACGCCTATGTTGCGCGCGAGAGACTGTAAACTACAAACATTCACATCAATAATTCAATCATTATGTATCTACATAAAGCGAATAAATAATTGCGTCTATCACCTTGTACAATGTACGTATACGAGCAGCGAGAGTCATGCACTAACACATGCATATATCTGAGAAGTTTGAGAGCTACTGGACTAGTAGCATTCTGGAAGCGCTAAGAGATGTATTAAATTGTGCAATTTTAGTTATAGCTGCGACTCATGGACAATGCTAGTAGATTCTAGAAAAATGCGAACGAGGAAACCAAGAGTATCAAAGGCAACCGATGTATGAGGCGCTGTAATCAGTTTGAGTTGGCGATCAATCATGTTATTATTAGCACGCGATCTGGCGGCCAATAGTAGAGTTTCATTTGTAGTATATCAAGTCCGTTTGGTTATTAAGCAGCGTGTATCAAGTATAAGTGTTATTGTGAAGTACGTTTAATAACGGCCTTTTTCCATTCTTCGGCATTGGAGTTATATATTCAACAGTTTAGTGATTCGAATTTTAGGGCAAGGTTTAGCAATAAGAGGATTTGCAAGTAAATTCGTTACAATAAAATAAATCAATGAAAATTTTGAACATAAAATCGCGCGATTTTATATATCCAAATTTTGTAGCCTGCGGCGCTTTTTTCAATAGTTCACGCAAATTCATGTCACACATTTTATTTTCGATTTCAGATTATAACAAAAATAAATAAATAAAAATACTTGGATTATAAAATCCGCTCTTTGGCGTTATTACTTGGATAGTAGTGACGATGTACTCACAGTAATAATCTAGAATTAAACACTTCGGAATATAATGATCACGTGCTTTGCTGTTGTTTGTATATGTTCCATCAGTCGCTGTGAGCGACCCATGTCGGCTGTTTTGCTTTATTGTGCCTCAAGTGTCCCATCAGAGAGAGTTTGGCTGTTATTTCACCAAAAATTATGCAACAGCTAAAATTCAGTTAAGAAGTGTATTAAATCAATTTTGTCATACTCAGTTGCGTCAGAGCTCGCAGAGTATATTAGTTTGATTTTGTGAAGATCAACGATGCATTGTTGTCGATCATATAGCAAAGAATCGAGATAGATCTCGACTTAACATATAGTCAAAATAAGCAGATCGAAAAAAATTTGATTGAGCCATGTCCGACCGTCCCGGCCGTCCGTCCGTCCGTCCGTCCGTTAACACGATAACTGGAGTAATTTTGAGGTATCTTGATGAGATTTGGTATGTAGATTCCTGAGCACTCAATTTTCTTTTCAGATCTCAGATCGCTATGTTTAAAAACTGCACCATATCGGACTCTATAACCACGCCCCACATCGCCCACTTTTTCGATCTCGAAAATTTCGAAGAACCGAAAAGTGCGTGATCTGTTTCATTACAAAAGACCGATAAATCGACGAAACTTGGTAGATGAGTGAACTTATGACGCAAATAGAAAATTAGTAAAATTTTGGACAATGGGCGTGGCACCGCCCACTTTTTAAAAAGAAGTTAATTTAAAAATTTTGCAAGCTGTAATTTGGCGAGTCGTTGAAGATATCATGATGAAATTTAGAGCAGGGACGTTACTCTTATTACTATATGTACGCTTAATAAAAATTAGCAAACATCGGGAAGGACCACGCCCACTTTTAAAAATATCAAATTTTTACAAAAAATTTAATATCTTTACAGTATATAAGTAAATTATTAAACATTCAACTCCATTATGATATGGTGCAACAAAATACAAACATAAAAGAAAAATCTTCAAATGGGCGTGGCTCCCCCTTTTCATTAATTTGTCTAGGATACTTTTACGCCATAAGTCGAACACACAATTAACCATCCTTTTGAAATTTGGTAGGGGAGTAGATTTTTACGACGTTAACTGTTTTCTGTGAGATGGGCGAAATCGGTTTGATACCACGCCCCAGTTTTTATACACAGTCGTCCGTCCCGTCCGTCGTCTGACCGTTAACAACGATAACTTGAGTAAATTTTGAGGTTATCTTCATGAAATTTGGTATATATCGTCCTGGCACTCATCTCAGATCGCTGTTTAAATGACGATATCGGACAATACCACGCCCATTTTTCGATATCGAAAATTTCGAAAAATCAAAAAAGTGTCGATAATTCCTTACCAATCCGCATTAGCGATGAAACTTGGTAGGTGAGTTGAGCTTATGACGCAGAATAGAAAACTAGTAATTTTGGCCATTGGGCTGGCACGCCCACTTTTAAATGAAGGTAATTTAGAAGTTTTGCAGCTGTAATTTGGCAGTCGTTAAAGATATCATGATGAAATTTGGCAGGAACATTACCCTTATTACTTTATGTCTGCTTAATAAAAATTCAGTAAAATCGCAGAACGACCACGCCCTTTTAAAAAAATTTTTTTTAAATTCAAATTTTAAAAGAAGAGTAATATCTTTACAGCATATAAGTAAATTATGCAACATTTCAACTCCAGTATGATGTGCTGTAACAATTACAAAATAAAGAAAATTTCAAAATGGGCGTGGCTCCGCCTTTTTCATTTAATTGTCTGGATGCTTTTAATTCCATAAGTCGAACAAATTAACCAATCCTTGTGAAATTTGGTAGAGGCTTGGCTCCTAGGACGATAACTGTTTTCTGTGAAAAAGGGCGAAATCGGTTGAAGCCACGCCCATTTTTATACACAGTCCACCGTCTGTCCTTCCGCTCGGCCGTTAACACAATAACTTGAGCAAAATCGATATATCTTTACTAACTTAGCACACGTACTTATCTGAACTCACTTTATCTCGATATAAAAATGGCCGAAATCCCGACATAACCACGCCACTTTATCGATATCGAAATTACGAAAAATAAAAAAATGCCATAATTCTATACCAATACGAAAAAAGGGATGAAACATTGTAACTGGATTGGTTTATTGACGCAAAATATAACTTTGGAAAAAACTTTGTAAAATGGGTGTGACACCTACCATATTAAGTAGAAGAAAATGAAAAAGTTCTACAAGGCGAAATCAACAGCCCTTGGAATCTTGGCAGGAATACTGTTAGTGGTATTCCATATATAAATAAATTAGCAGTACCCGACAGATGATTTTCTGGATCACCTGGTCCACATTTTGGTCGATATCCCGAGAACGCCTTCACATATACATCTAAGGGGCCACTCGCTTTTAAAACCCTCATTAATACCTTTAATTTGATATCCATATCGTACAAACACATTCTAGAGTCACCCCTGGCCCACCCTAATGGCGATATCTCGAAAAGGCGTCCACCTATAGACCTAATGCCCCCTCCCTATTAAAATGCTCAGTAACACCTTTCGTTTGATACCCATATCGTACAAACATTCTAGAGTCACCCCTGGCCCACCCTAATAGCGATATCTCGAAAAGGCGTCCACCTATAGACCTAATGCCCACTCCCTATTAAAATGCTCAGTAACACCTTTCGTTTGATACCCATATCGTACAAACATTCTAGAGTCACCCCTGGCCCACCCTAATGGCGGTATCTCGAAAAGGCGTCCACCTATAGACCTAATGTCCACTCCCTCTTAAAATGCTCAGTAACACCTTTCGTTTGATACCCATATCGTACAAACATTCTAGAGTCACCCCTGGCCCACCCTAATGGCGATATCTCGAAAAGGCGTCCACCTATAGACCTAATGTCCACTCCCTCTTAAAATGCTCAGTAAAACCTTTCGTTTCATATCCATATCGTACAAGCATTCTAGAGTCACCCCTGGCCCACCCTAATGGCGATATCTCGAAAAGACGTCCACCTATAGACCTAATGCCCACACTCTCTTGAAATGCTCAGTAACACCTTTCGTTTGGTACCCATATCGTACAAACATTCTAGAGTCACCCTTGGTCCACCTTTATGGCGATATCTCGAAAAGGCCTCCACCTATTGAACTAAGGATTACTCCCTTTTAAAATACTCATTACCACCTTTCATTTGATACCCATATCGTACAAACACATTCTAGAGTCACTTCTGGCCACCCCTAATGGCGATATCTCGAAAAGGCGTCCACCTATAGACCTAATGCCCACTCCCTCTTAAAATGCTCAGTAACACATTTCGTTTGATACCCATATCGTACAAACATTCTAGAGTCACCCCTGGTCCACCTTTATGGCGATTTCTCGAAAAGGCGTTCACCTATAGAACTAAAGCCCATTCCCTTTTAAAATACTCATTACCACCTTTAATATCCATATCGTACAAACACATTCTAGAGTCACCCCTAGTCCACCTTAATGGCGATATCTCGAAAAGGCGTCCACCGATAGACCTAATGCCCACTCCCTCTTAAAATGCTCAGTAACACTTTTCGTTTGATACCCATATCGTACAAACATTCTAGAGTCGCCTCTGGCCCACCCTAATGGCGATATCTCGAAAAGGCGTCCACCTATAGACCTAATGCCCACTCCCTCTTAAAATGCTCAGTAACACCTTTCATTTGATTCTCATATCGTACAAACACATTCTAGAGACACCCCTGGTCCACCTTTATGGCGATATCTCGAAACGGCGTCGACCTATGGAACTAAGGATCACTCCTTTTCAAAATACTCATTAACAGCTTTCATTCGATACCCATATCGTACAAACATATTCTAGAGTCACCCCTGGTCCACCTTTATGGCGATTTCTCGAAAAGGCGTTCACCTATAGAACTAAAGCCCATTCCCTTTTAAAATACTCATTACCACCTTTGATACCCATATCGTACAAACACATTCTAGAGTCACCCCTAGTCCACCTTAATGGCGATATCTCGAAAAGGCGTCCACCGATAGACCTAAGGCCCACTCCCTCTTAAAATGCTCAGTAACACCTTTCATTTGATACCCATATCGTACAAACAAATTCTAGAGTCAGCCCTGGTCCACCTTTATGGCGATATCCCTAAATGGCGTCCATCAATAGAACTCTCTCTTAAAATACTCTTTAATACCTTCCATTTGATATACATGTCATACAACCACATTCCAGGGTTACCCTAGGTCCATTTTCCTACATGGTGATTTCCCTTATTTTGTCTCCATAGCTCTCAACTGAGTATGTAATGTTCGGTTACACCCGAACTTAGCCTTCCTTACTTGTTTTCTTTTACAATTGGCTTAACACACGATTCATAAAATACAACTTACAACAACTCGACTGAAAAAAACATGTTGCCATCGTGTGACTAATCAGTTGTGTATACTGAATGGGAATATTAACAAGTAAGGAAGGCTAAGTTCGGGTGTAACCGAACATTACATACTCAGCTGAGAGCTTTGGAGACAAAATAAGGGAAAATCACCATTTAGCAAAATGAACCTAGGGTAACCCTGGAATGCGTTTGTATAACATGTGTATCAAATGAAAGGTGTTAATGATTATTTAAAACGTAGTGGGCTCTAGTTCTATAGGTGGACGCCTTTTCGAGATATCCCAATAAGGGTGGACCAGGGGTGACTCTAGAATGTGTTTGTACGATATGGGTATCAAATGAAAGGTGTTAATAAGTATTTTAAAAGGGAGTAGCCCTTAGTTGTATATGTGACCCAGAACATCTTCTGTCGGGTACCGCTAATATATTTATATATGTAATAACACGAACAGTATTCCTGCCAAGATTCCAAGGGCTTTTGATTTCGCCCTGCAGAACTTTTTCATTTTCTTCTACTTAATATGGTAGGTGTCACATCCATTTTACAAAGTTTTTCTAAAGTAATATTTTGCGTCAATAAGCCAATCCAGTTACCATATTTCATCTCTTTTTTCATATTTGGTACAGAATTATGGCATTTTTTTCATTTTTCGTAATTTTCGATATCGAAAAAGTGGGCGTGGTCATAGTCGGATTTCGGCCATGTTTCACAACAAGATAAAGTGACTTCAGATAAGTACGTGAACTAAGTTTAGTTAAGATATATTGTTTTTGCGCAAGTTATCGTGTTAACGGCCGAGCGGAAGGACAGACGGTCGACTGTGTATAAAAACTGGGCGTGGCTTCAACCGATTTCGCCCATTTTCACAGAAAACAGTTACCGTCACAGAATATATGTCCCTTCCAAATTTCACAAGGATTGGTAAATTTTTGTTCGACTTTTGGCTTTAAAAGTATTCTAGACGAATTAAATGAAAAAGGGCGGAGTTACACCCATTTTGAAATTTTCTCTTATCTTTGTATTTTGTTGCATCATATCATTACTGGAGTCGAATGTTGACATTTATTTACTTTTATACTGTAAAGATATTAAATTTTTTGTTAAAATTTGACTTAAAAAAATTTTTTTTTAAATGGGTGTGTTCGTCATCCGATTTCGCTAATTTTTATTTAGCACACATATAGTAATAGCCTACCAAATTTCATCATAATATCTTCAACAACTGCCAAATTACAGCTTGCAAACTTTTAAATTACCTTCTTTTAAAAGTGGGCGGTGCCACGCCCATTGTCCCAAATTTTTCTAATTTTCTATTTTGCGTCATAAGGTCAACGCACCTACCAAGTTTCATCGCTTTATCCGTCTTTGGTAATGAATTATCCCACTTTTTCGGTAGGCGTGGTTGTAGTCTGATTTCGTTCATTTTAAATAGCGATCTGAGATGAGCGCCCAGGAACCTACATACCAAATTTCATCGAGATACCTCAAAATTTACTCAAGTTATCGTGTTTACAGGCGGACGGACATGGCTAAATGAATTTCTTTTTTCACCCAGATCATTTTGATATATAGAAGTCTATATCTTTTTTATTTATTTATTTTATATCTATCTCGATTAGTTTATGCCGTTACGGATTACCGTTATGCGAACGAAGTTAATATACTCTGTGAGCTCTGCTCAGCTGAGTATAAAATTATTGATACATTTAATAAAATAAAAAGTTCAGACCCATTGTATAGATCGCCAGCTCTGTCTTAACCTGGTGTGTTAGAGGGTAATAGTCTAGTTGAGGGTCGACTGCTTTATACGCTACCAAAATATCGAGAGAGGTGTCAAACGACGCGTCTTGACATCAGTATTAATATTTGAAGGCGGAAATAAAAATTGGTAATAGTCTAGTTGAGGGGTCGACTGCTAATACGCTACCAAAAATATCGAGTGAGGTGTCAAAAGACGCGTATTAATCTCGAGAAACAATAATCCGAAGGCGGAAAAGAAAAATTTTATCTCTGTCCGGAGATATTTGCAGTTGAAGTTTGGCGATTTCCATGTGGTTGTTGTTGTGTTGTACCCACAAAAAAATATGTGCATCACCGTGGCGGTAGCCACGGTTAACCACACACCCGGACTTGGCATGGCGTAGCCCAGGGTTATTTTTTATAAGCGCGGCCGAAGGCCGCCAACGCAGAAAGGTGTTCTGCGCAAAAATTCCATGGATCCGACCCCCGGTTTTCGGAGGTACCCGCGAGTCTTTTTTCGGTTTTTCGTTAATATCTTTTGAACGCGTTAAAATTATTGGTAATAGTCTAGTTGAGGGGTCGACTGCTAATACGCTACCAAAAATATCGAGAGAGGTGTCAAAAGACGCGTATTAATCTCGACAACAATAATCCGATGGCGGAAAAGAAAAATTTTTTCGGTAATAGTGCAGTTTACGGTACCCACCGAATTTGGGCCAAATTTTCGAGTGAGGTATCAAAAGACGCGTATTCACGTCTATATCAAGAATCCGAAAGCGGAAGTTAACTTTTTTATCCGTTCAAAGATATTAACGAAATACCGAAAAAAGACCCGCGGGGCCCCCGAAAACCGGGGGTGGCATCCATAGTATTTTTGCGCAGAACACCTTTCTGCTTTGGCGGCCTTCGGCCGCGATTATAAAAAATAACCCTGGGCTACGCCATGCCAAGTCCGGGTGTATGGTATAACCGTGGCTACCGCCACGGTGATGCACAATTTTTTTTGTGGGTGCCACACAACAACAACCACATGAAAATCGCCAATTTCAACTGCCAATATCTCCGGACAGATATAAAATTTTTCTTTTCCGCCTTCGTGTTATTGTTCCCGAGATTAATACGCGTCTTTTGATACCTCACTCGAAAATCTTGGCCCAGCTGTAGGGTGGGTACCGTAAACTGCACTACTACCATTTTTTCTATGTCCGGAGATATTTGCAGTTGAAGTTATACCACACACCCGGACTTGGCACGGCGTAGCCCAGGGTTATTTTTTTTAAGCGCGGCCTAAGGCCGCCAACTCAGAAGGTGTTCTGCGCAAAAATACTATGGATCCCACCCCCGGTTTCGGAGGTACCCGCGGGTCTTTTTTCGGTTTTTCGTTAATATCTTTTGAACGATTTAATATTTTTATTTTCCGCCATCGGATTATTAATACTGATGTAAAGACGCGTCGTTTGACACCTCTCTCGATATATTTGGTAGCGTATTAGCAGTCGACCCCTCAACTAGACTATTACCCAAAATTTTATTTCGTTTCGGAGATATTTGCAAACGAAATTGAATATTTTCATGTGTTTGTTTGTTGTTTTGATGACTTTGTAGTACCCACAAGAAAAACTGTGGGTAAAGTGTTTTGCGCGGATATAGTTTTGGTCTCCAAACCGGTGTTGGACCCACCCAGGGTATTTTTTATAAGCGCGGTCGAAGGCCGCCAATGCAGAAAGGTGTTCTGCGCAAAAATACCATTTTTCGTTTTTTTGGAAATAACTTTTGACAGAAATAAAATTTTGAATTTCCGCTCTCGGTCCTGGGATCGAAACGCGTCTTTTTGACACCTCTCCCGATATTTTTTGTCGGGGTTTTGCAGTTGTGAGCTAAAGTAAACAATTACCAAGACGCGTCCTTTGATACCTCTCTCAATATTTTTGGAAGCGTATTAGCAGTGTCATGCTGTCGTAAAGAATTACCAAATCGTTCCCGAGATGGTCGGGCTAGCACCTTAATGTGTTACCGGAGCGTGCCGGATCTGTATCCGGCAAAGGACCATCATATCGATAACACACCTCAAAGCCTTCGGGGAGCAACCTTATCGCTACAACAACAACAACAGGCGTTTGTACGCTTTAGCCAAAGTTTACATTATCAGGTATGAAATAGTGAATATTAGCATTTACGGCAAAGTCTAATGCTGTTCATTCCAGAATTTCCCTTGGCTATGAAATGTGTTCAAAGAGAAAGCAGAAAGAAACGCAACACTTCTACCACTTACCTGTTTGGATACCTTAGGATTGAAACTGAATTTAGAGCAATTTAACTAAAAACCTTAGAACGGTGAATTTAATACTCGTATTATAGATAACACAAAAGCAAAATCATTAAAGTTAAATCTTGAATGTTTACAGCAATTCTTGACGTTTTAAATCTTCATATGTTTTTCGATTTACTACATTCCCTAGAGAAGCTTTAAACTCTTCTTCCTGATCAGCTATCCAACGTTCACTTTGCTTTGAAGCTAGCCGTACGTTTTAGGGAGTGTTATCGACGTTGATGGGCTTTGCCGAATACAAATTCGGTACGCTCCGGGAATAAAGCACCATTAAGGTACCAGCCCAACCATATCGGGAAAGATTAGCATGAGCATTATAAACCTTGTAGACCATACCGCCATTATATGCAGGCAATGAGTTTTGAATTCGAAATCAAAAAAGGATATGTAGCTGCCTTCAAAATTTTTGTGATTGTGTAGTATAAGAACTAATCATCATAATAAGGTCTTGAGGAGTAAAGAACACGCATTCATAAAAACAAATAGTGTTGAACATTTAAACTATGTGCCAACTGATCAATGGGAATCTGATGTAAGCGTAAATATCTGTTTTTATTAGTATAACGTGAGTATTATACTTGTACTTACAGTTGAAAGAGAATGTATGCAGGTTCATTAATACGTACGTAGAAAATCAAATTGGAAAAGCGGCCGAAGCTATTAAATAGTTACTCGGTACAAGAGAAAATTTCAGATGTTGATGTTATACTA
Source organism: Eurosta solidaginis (assembly GCA_029619165.1). Classification (NCBI taxonomy): domain Eukaryota; kingdom Metazoa; phylum Arthropoda; class Insecta; order Diptera; family Tephritidae; genus Eurosta; species Eurosta solidaginis. The sequence continues at coordinate 16,221 of JARSSU010033601.1, forward strand.
ACAATTGACTGGTGAGTCCAAACATTTATCGCATATGAATATCGTTGGTGAAAGTAAAAAAGTTGCATATTATATTTAATACCGAGATAGCAACATAATCACTTAACCTATTTTGTGACCAAGAATTAAATAATGTCACGAATAGTTTTTAGTCAAGATCGTTTCCTCGACTATTCGACTGTAGAACAATTAAAACTTTATTAACAATTAACTTAATTGTCCAAGTCAAGGAAAATGTGGGTGTGATGTTCAAAAAGGATCTTCATTTTGGAGAGCATGCTACCGCAATTGTACCGAAAATCCAGAGCGGTGCAAAACAGAACGAGCACGTCCTCAGTGATATCCAAAAACAGGCGTCGAAACTCTATGCCGGAATTGCTCGGGAAATCCAGTTCTTAAAGAAAATAGAGTAAGAGGAACGCACTCTCCCTAGGGAAACGCGAGTCACTCTAGCTCAACTTCGATCTGGATACTGTAACAGATTAAACTCTTACCTGTTCAGAATCAAACCCGTCATACAATATGTATGTCCCGCTAGCAATGTGGCCCCACATGACACTAACCATCTTTTCAACTGTATTGTCGAACCAACGCCTCTAACACCTCTCATTATGGTCCATCCTTGTCGAAACAGCAGTTTCCTTGAACTCCCGTTAGAGGACATTGGTGAAAATTTGAGATTGGTCGCACCTATTGGATAGGGCGAAGCACTTTACAACAACAACAACCACTCGTCCATTAAGCCCTCACCTCCTTCACAGCACCTCATCCAAGCCTACTTCCTTGATGGACCCTAGAAGTTCTCTTGGCTTGAGGGATTGAATGTGGAAATGATCTGGCCATGGTGGGCCCATAAACTTAGCCCTACGTCTTGAGATTGCGCCGCATTCCAGGAGGATATGGATCACAAAATCAGCATGTACTATTCGATAGTATGCCCAGTTTCTGCATACGTTCAGTTCTACAATGCCCTATAAAATAACTGTTAGGATTCTTTGGTTTTCCTTCGAGAGGCCTATTATTTCCCTGTAACGACTTGTGATATAACCGCCTAACATTATTGCGCCAGTGTTATTTTCTCTTTCCCTCTCTTCTACTAATAAATGCACATGTTAGCCAACAGGTAGGAACGGCCCGGAATCGATGGGTCGTGCAGTTGCTGCCTCTGTCCAGGTTGTCCGCCTGCTCATTACCCTCTGTTCCCCTATGGCCTGGGACCCAGGCCAACAGTACTACGTTGTGTGCTCCTAATTGACTCAGCTTTTCTATGCACTCAAGGACCAGTGCTGAATTTACGCTTCCCAAGGCAGTCGGTTCTATGTACCGGAGCGACTCGGGATTTTTCCCGACCAAGGACTGTCATTTCAGTGTGACCCCATTTAATTTGTTTCGTCCCTCCCACAAATTGTCATCCTCCCAGCAGCTCCTTGCAGCAGGACTGCTACATATTCTCTTACTCCGGGAAGGTATCGAACCCAATCCGGGTCCGTCTCCTGACCCCGGTCCTGAGAAATGGTTTTGCTGCATTTGCCAGAAAAGAATCTTTTTAGGACGGTCATACTCTGTTCAGTGTGTCTCGTGCAAGGGATGGTTGCATCGGACAGGTTGTTCTGGGCTTGATCCCAAAACACGACGTCCACGTAACTTTTAAAAATCTTTTGTGGCTCCTTGCTGCTCACGCCCAAGGGCGTCCCGTAGTCTACGCCTAAGCGCCCCTCCCCACTGCCTTCCAGCAGCCTTGCTGCTCAGCAAGCCACAACAAGTACCCGCTGCTGCTCGCGCCCCACGGCGCCAACAACTCAAACAGCTGATACCACTCATAACTGCTACCTTTGTAGTAGAGCTGGTAGCAATGCTGAGCATCAGCCCCTGCCCCCGTCTTCTTCTCCCCCCTCTTTTCTGGCAGCAATCATGCAGGTCAGGGAAACAGACTCTTAATCCCTACCTCCGTTTGCACCGTCTGCCAGCACAGAATATATAGGTTTGCGACATCCGCTCAATGCAGCTCCTGCCTTGGGTGGTGCCACTTTCCTAGATGTTCTGGTCTCCGCAACAGCAACCCCTCGACGGGTTTCATCGCGCCATGTTGCCAGGTCGCAAACCCAAATCATCCGGGTACCCCAATGCTTGCCCAAGGGCTCCCAGTCCCAAGGCCACAACAGCAATTGCGGCCTGGCCTTCCACAACCTAGGCGTAGTCACCCGTCACTTACCCCTAGAGTGGCGGCGGCACTCCTCATGCACTTCAGAATTCTGCAGTTAAACTGTAATGGACTAACTGGGAAGATTACGGAGATAGTCGATTTCATGAAGCGGCACAACATCCGCATTGCTGCGATTCAAGAGACTAAACTCACAACAAGATCTGCATTGCAGACCTGCTCTGGGTATAATGTCCACAGGAAAGACCGCGAGAGCGGAAATGGAGGCGGCCTCGCGTTTATTATATACCACTCTGTGCAATATTATATATATGATCCTGGCATCGACCGCAGAGACAAAGTCTTAGAACGTCAAGGCCTATCTGTTCGGTCAGGCGATGCAAATCTAGAAATCATCAACATCTACATCCCTCCTGTCACCTGTTGCCCCAGTGGATACCGCCCTAATATCGAGACTTTACTCACTGGTAACAATCGCATTATCTTAGGCGATTTCAATGTCCCATCACGACCTATGGCATTCAAACTTGCGGGCGGACAGTAGGGGTGAGATGTTGGCGGATCAAATAGAAGAAACGACGTTCTGCACAATAAACGGAGACGCCCCCACACGTATGGTAGGAAGCTGCCCATACTTATTTCGTTCGAGCGTACCGCGTCTTCATCGTCACCGAAAAACGCACTTTCATAAACTTCAAAAAAGGAAAGTGGGAAGAATATAAATCTGCAACAGACAGCAGCTTTGCTGCCCTCCCTATCCCGACTGATGCCCGCCAAGGGGAGCGTGCCTTCCGTAAGGTCATTGAATCCGCCTCGGCACATTTCATTCCCGCCGGGAGAATTCCCGAAATCCGGCCCCACTTCCCGGCGGAGGCCGCGAGCTTAGCGAGGGAACGCGACCTTATAAGACAGCTTGATCCAGGCGACCCCCAAATAAGGGATATAAACCAACGCATCAGATTGCTTGTGGACGAACACAAGCGGGCGAAATGGGAAGAGCACCTAAGAGGTTGTAACCTCTCTACCGGTGTAGGTAAACTTTGGTCCACCGTAAAGTCCCTATCGAATCCGACTAAGCACAAAGACAAAGTTTCCATCGCCTTTGGCGATAAGGTGCTGTCGGATGCGAAAAAATGCGCGAGCGCTTTCTGCCGACAATATATAATGCATCCTACGGTTGACAAATATAGACGGAGAGCCAATAGACACGCACATAAACACAAATTCAGCGCGTCACCAGCCACCATCACCGCTAGAGAGGTTGAGGACGCCATTGGTTGCGCTAAACCATCCAAAGCAGTGGGCCCAGACGGCATAGCCATGCCGATGCTTAAAAACCTAGGGAAAGAGGGTTTCAAATATTTAGCGCATGTCTTCAACCTGTCTCTTTCCACCTTTGTCATACCCGAGAAATGGAAAATGGCCAAGGTGGTCCCGCTACTAAAGCCTGGGAAACCAGCTAACATAGGTGAGTCATATCGTCCGATATCTCTCCTATCGCCAGTGGCAAAGACGCTTGAAGCCATTTTGCTCCCTTATTTCCAAGCACATTTGCAGCTAGGCCCTCATCAGCATGGCTTCAGAAAACTCCATAGCACTACCTCCGCGCTAAATGCCATTAGCACCCAGATAAATTGCGGTTTGAATCAATACCCCCACAATAGAACAGTACTCGTAGCGCTAGACCTATCAAAAGCCTTTGATACGGTCAACCATGGCTCGTTACTGCAAGACCTGGAAGGGTCTACCCTTCCCCCATGTCTTAAAAGGTGTACAGCAAATTATCTGGGTGGTCGGCAGGCATCGGTGCAATTCAGAAACGAAACATCAAAACCAAGGAGAATTAAACAGGGGGTGCCACAGGGTGGTGTCCTATCCCCACTTTTGTTTAATTTCTACATATCTAAGCTACCTTCACAACCGGAAGGAGTCACAATCGTTTCCTACGCCGATGACTGCACAATAATGGCCACAGGCCCAGGCCCAGAGATCGATGAGCTATGCAATAAAATAAACGGCTATCTCCCTGTTCTCTCCAGTTTTTTCGCCTCGCGAAACCTGGCATTGTCACCGACTAAATCTTCCACAACCTTATTTACAACATGGACGCCCCAAATGTCGACCATATTGAACATCCACGTCGATGGCACTACACTACCGACTGTCCTACACCCCAAAATCTTGGGTGTGACGTTTGATCAGGATCTACATTTTGGTGCGCACGCAACCGCAATTGTTCCGAGAATTCAGAGCCGTAATAAAATCCTCAAATCCCTTGCTGGCAGTACCTGGGGAAAAGATAAAGAAACGCTCATGACCACATACAAAGCAATTAGCCAGCCGATTACGTGCTACGCGTCACCCATATGGTCGCCAAGCCTAAAAACTACCCACTGGAAGAAACTACAGGCCTGCCAAAATACTGCTCTCAGAATCGCCACGGGCTGTCTTCTTATGTCCCCAGAACACCATTTGCATAATGAGGCGACAATACTCCCCATCAGGGAGAGAAATGATATGCTGACCAAACAGTTTCTGTTGAATACCCAGAAACCTGGGCATACCCAACAGACATCTGATTGACGAACCACCACCGCCTAGGGGCCTAAGGAGTCATCTCCGTAAGCATTTTGAGGAAATACGGCACCTGAGAACCCAGCCGTATGAAGCGAAAAAACACAAGCAGGTTCTTGGTGAACTCCATAGACAGGCGTCGGACCTTTATGTCGGGAATTGCCCGGTGAATCCAGTACTTGAAGAAAAATATCCAAAACTCGCGGAAGAGGAATGCATACTCCCCAGCGAAACGCGTGTCACTCTTGCTCAACTTCGTTCTGGATACTGTAACAGGTTAAATTCTTACCTATCCAGAATCAACCCCGACATACAAAATGTATGCCCCGCTTGCAATGTGTCCCCACATGACACCAACCATCTCTTTAATTGTAATGTGGAACCAACGCCTCTAACACCCCTTTCCTTATGGTCCACCCCTGTTGAAACGGCAAGTTTCCTTGGACTCCCGTTAGAGGATATTGATGACAATTTGTGATCGGTCGCGGCTATTAGGTGGGGCGAGCATTGCTACAACAACAACAACAACAGTGCTGAATTTATTTCGAACGCCCCAATTGCTTTTAGTGGGGCCTGACTGTCTGACTGAGTTTGACAATTGTTTTGTTGGAGTATCCGCTCTGAAGGTTCAGCTCAGCGCACTGACTTATGGCTCTCCGCTTGAAAAATGTAACTTAAGCGCCTTGTTGTTGTTGTTGTAGCAATGTTTCGCCCCACCTAATAGCTGCGACCGATCACAAATTGTCATCAATATCCTCAAACGGGAGCCCAAGGAAACTTGCTCTTTCGACAGGGGTGGACCATATGAAAGGGGTGTTAGGGGCGTTGGTTCCACATTACAATTAAAGAGATGGTTGGTGTCATGTGGGGACACATTGCAAGCGGGGCATACATTTTGCATCTCGGGGTTGATTCTGGATATGTAAGAGTTTAACCTGTTACAGTATCCAGAACGAAGTTGAGTCAGAGTGACTCGCGTTTTCCTGGGGAGTATGCGTCCCTCTTCTTCGTTTGTGGAGTTCACCAAGGACCTGCTGGTGTTTTTTTGCTTCATATGGCTGAGCTCTCAGGTGCCGTATTTCCTCAAAATGCTTGCGGTGATGACTCCTTAAGTCCCTAGGCGGTGCTGGCTCATCAATCAGTCTGTTGGGATGCCCAGGTTTCTGGGTATTCAACAGGAACTGTTTGGTTAGCATCTCATTTCTGGGGACATAAGAAGACAGCCCGTGGCAGTTCTGAGCGCAGTATTTTGGCAGTCCTGTAGCTTCTTCCAGTGGGTAATTTTTAGGCTTGACGACCATATAGGGGACGCGTAGCACGCAAACGGTTGGCCAATTGCTTTGTATGTGGTAATGAGCGTTTCAAATGTAATAGTTACAACTCGCTGATTTCAGTAATCGTGGCACTAGATGCGGGCGTATTCGTGGGAGTAACTAACTACGTGGAGATTACACTAATCTTACTTACTTACTTAATTGGCGCTTAACCGTCTAAACGGTTATGGCCGTCCAACAAGGCGCGCCAGTCGCTCCGCCAACCGGCGCCAATTGGTCACACCAAGGGAGTTTAAATCGTTTTCCACCTGGTCCTTCCAACGGAGTGGGGGCCGCCCTCTACCTCTGCTTCCATAGCCGGGTTCCGATAGAAACACTTTCTTGGCCGGAGCATCATCTTTCATTCGCATAGCATGGCCTATCCAGCGCAGCCGCTGCGTTTTAATTCGCTGAACTATGTTGATGTCTGCGTATAGCTCGTACAGCTCATCATTAAATCTTCTTCGGTACTCGCCATCGCCAACGCGCAGAGGTCCATAAATCTATCGAAGAACTTTTCTCTCGAACACTCCCAAAGCCGCTTCATCTGCTGTTGTCATGGTCCATGCTTCTGTCCCATATAGCAGGACGGGTACGATAATTGACTTGTAGAGTATAATTTTCGTTCGCCGAGGGAGGACTTTACTTTTCAACTGCCTACCTAGTCCAAAGTAGCATTTATTGGCAAGATTGATTCTTCGCTGGATTTCAGTGCTGATGTTGTTGCTAGTGTTGATGCTGGTTCCCAAATAAACGAAGTCTTTTACTATTTCGGAATTATGGCTGCCAACAGTAGCGTGGTTGCCAAGGCGCATATGCGCTGACTCTTTGCTCGATGACAGCAAAACCCATCTTTACCGCTTCTTTTTCCAGTTTGGAGTAAGCAGAACTAACAGCGCGGGTGTTTAGGCCGATGATATCAATGTCATCAGCATATGCCAGTAATTGCACGCTTTTATAGTATATTGTTCCAGTGCGGTTAAGTTCTGCAGCTAGAATAATTTTCTCCAGCATCAAATTAAAGAAATCGCACGATAGGGGGTCACCCTGTCTGAAACTTCGTTTAGGTTCGAACGGCTCGGAGAGGTCCTTCCCAATTCTGACTCAGCTGATGGTGTTGCTCAACGTCATTTTGCACAGCCGTATAAGTTTTGCGGGGAAACCAAATTCAGACATAGCGGCATATAGGCAGCTCCTTTTCGTGCTGTCGAAGGCGGCTTTAAAGTCGACGAAGAGGGTGATGTGTGTCGATTCTCTTTTCACGGGTTTTTTCCAAGATTTGGCGCATTGTGAAAATCTGGTCGATGGTAGATTTACCAGATCTGAAGCCGCACTGATAAGGTCCAATCAGCTGGTTCACGGTGGGCTTCAATCTTTCGCACAATACACTTGAAAGGACCTTATATGCGATATTAAGAAGGCTGATTCCACGATAGTTGGTGCATTTTGCAGTATCCCCCTTCTTGTGGACTGGGCAAAGAACACTTAGATTCCAACCGTCGGGCATGCTTTCGTCCGCCCATATTTTGCTAAGAAGCTGCTGCATGCGCCTTACCAACTCCCCGCCGCCGAACTTGAATAGCTCCGCAGGCAATCCATCAGCGCCCACGGCCTTGTTGTTTTTCAATCTGGTTATTGCTATTCTAACTTCGTCATAATCGGGCGAGGGGACATATATTCCATCATCATCGATTGCGGGATCGGGTTCTTCATCTCTGCGCGGTGAATTGCTGCCTCCATTTAGGAGAGCAGAGAAGTATTCCCTCCATAATCTAAGCACTCTCTGGACATCAGTTACAAGGTCGCCGTTTTTATTCCTACAGGAGTTTGCCCCGGTCTTAAAACCTTCCGTCTGTCGCCGCATTTTTTGGTAGAATTTTCGGGCGTTGTTCCTGGTGGCTAGCAGTTGAAGCTCCTCGCACTCACGCATTTCTGCTTCTGCTTTTTCTTCCTGAAAAGGCGTCTTGCTTCCTTTTTCAACTCATGATAGCGTTCACACACTCCTCTTGTCGCGCTCGCTTTTAACGTAGCCCTGTAGGCAGCGTCTTTTCTTTCGGTTGCAACGCGGCATTCTTCATCGTACCAGTTGTTTTTCCGTGGCCGCCGGTAACCAATTTTTTCCTCGGCGGCAGTACGAAGTGCTTTGGAGATATGCTCCCACTGTCCCTGTATTCCTTCAGGATGAGTTGTGCTCTCAGAGAGCAGGTGTGAGAGTCGAGTTGCGAAATCATTGGCAGTCTGTTGTGATTGAAGCTTTTCGACGTCTAGCTTTCCTTGTGTTTTTTGTTCCTTGGTTTTAGCCGCGTTGAGGCGGGTGCGTATTTTGGCTGCGACGAGATAATGGTCCGAGTCGATGTTAGGTCCTCGGATCGTGCGCACATCTAAAACACTGGAGGCATGCCGTCCGTCTATCACAACGGGATCGATCTGATTGCGAGTATTTTGATCAGGAGACAACCATGTAGCTTGATGTATCTTTTTATGCATGAACCTCGTGCTGGATATGACCATGTTTCGAGCAACGGCAAAGTCAATCAGCCTCAGTCTGTTAGGAGAAGTTTCATTGTGTAGGCTGAACTTTCCGACTGTAGGGCCAAAAACACCTTATTTGCCCACCCTGGCGTTAAAGTCGCCAAGCACGACTTTTATATCATGACGGGGGCAGCGCTCGTATGTGCGTTCTAATTGTTCATAAAAAGTGTCTTTCACCTCATCGTCTTTCTCCTCTGTCGGCGCATGGGCGCAGATGAATGATATATTAAAAAATTTTGCTTTTATTCGGATAGCGGCGAGACGTTCGTCCACAGGCGTGAACGCCAGCACTTGGCGACAAAGTCTCTCTCCCACCACGAATCCGACGCCGAAACTGCGCTTATTCGTATGGCCACTCCAATATATGTCACAATTTTTGATATTCTTTCTTCCTTGCTTCGTCCAACGCATTTTTTGGATGGCGATAATGTCAGATTTTGCTTTGACGAGGACATCAACCAGCCGGGCATCTGCACCAATCCCATTCAGGGAGCGGACGTTCCAGGTGCATGCCCTCAATTCATTGTCCTTTAAACGTTTGCCATGGTCGTCATCAATAGAGAGTCTATTTATCCGAGGCTTGTTGTTATATTTCATTGGAGTTGGGTTTTACGTGGCGGGTCCCAAGCCCAGCCCCAACCCTCTCAGCGGGGTGAAAATATTACTTGGCACATTTATGTAGCGAGCCGCTTGCTCCAAGACAGACGCCCGCTTGCAGCCGCACCTAGAGGTGTACAGACGCTGCCGATGAGATCTCCCCCGGCTAGCCCTTAAACCGATTATGTCAGAGTGGCCTAGCCAGGTTGTCGCCTTCTCACATTAGCTCACCGCTAAACGGATGTTTAGCGGCTACCCATAGGATACTTGGCCGCAAGCGACCGGCAGTGATTACACTAATCAACGACTTTTAATATCGGAAGGTAGACCAGCACCACAACAACAGTCCCGAACCACAACAACAACAACTGGATCCCATTTAGCCAATATTTTTTAGATGGTTAGCAAGTTTGATGGCTTTTTCAACCTCTTTGCCGATGATGGTAATGGGAGACGGAATATAATGGTAATGTGCGCGCCCCGTGGCCTACCGCCTGGATTTAGTTGGATAACCTAGGGTGGGATAATATAGAAGGTTCAAGTTTTATCGATGTTGATGATCCTTTGCCAGATATAGATCTGGTCCGTTCCGGTAACAAGCACCATTGAAAAGCAATCCTGACCATCTCGAGAGCGATTTAACATGGCCACATTGAACTTTCTTGGCCTTTCCTGGTCTACTAAAGAAACAGAAAAGAGAAGCTATAAATTGCGCTAGCAGCCCTTGAATCCTTTCGGTGGTGCATCAAACAAGTATATTCTGTACTATCATATGATCAACTTGGAGACAACCAAACGTTTATTTTCATGTTCAACACGGAACTGGTGCTCGACCCTGCTACTAAATAAGGATAGGCGTAGTCATATTGAAAAGTTATAAAAACA
>JARSSU010033604.1:0-33511 GCA_029619165.1 Eurosta solidaginis
GGGATATAGACCAAAACGTGGACCGGGTACCCCTAGAATGTGTTTATACAATATGGATAACAAATGAAAGCTGTTGATGAGTGCTTTAGTACAGGGTAGTTTCCATACCTATTGGCGACTAGGGTCTCGAGATATAGGCCAAAACGTGGATCACGGTAACACTAGGATGTGTTTTTACATTATGGGTATCAGATTGAAGAGTTGATGTGTGCTTTAGTACAGAGCAATTTTTATACCGCTGGGTAACTAGGGTCTCCAGATTTATGCCAAACGTAGACCCAGATACCCCTAGAATGTGTGTAATATGGATATCAAATGAACGCTGTGCTGAAAGCTTTAAAGTAATTGTCATTGTGATATTCGATTTAGTCGCATCAGCCTAGCAAAACTGATTAATATACATGCGAAACCGAAATAAAGACACGAATTAATAATACACACATATCTATTTACATATTTCCTATTAGATTTACCAGAGACGGACTAGGACTGGGATTATTACCAGGACTGCGACTGAGGCTCGGAATGGGACTGGAACAAAATACATACCGCCCTATGGGACTGCCAATAAGGGATGAAGAAGAATGAGAAAAGAGGGAAGGAGAAGAAGACTGAGGAAGAGATAGAGGGAGACAAAGATAGAGATAGATGAAGCGAAAAAGTCGGAGGGAGGCGTGAATAAAAGATTAAGGAAAAGTGAAGACTTAGACGGAAAAAGCTTATTAAAATGTATGCAGATAGACCAAATTTAGGGCAGAACAAACTTCTGCCGGGTCTGCTAGTATATTGTAACAAATTGACTGCAATTCCCCTTATTTGCAATCTTCTGCTAACGTTCAAATCACTAAACTGTAGAATAAATAACACCACTATTCAATAATGCAAAATGGCCTTTATTAAAGTACTTTCAAAAATAACACTGCTACTGCTCGACAGATGGAATGCTTAAATCAAAACTGATTCTCGCGCCTCTACTGTGGCGGCCTTTTACACTTTGTGATTTCTCGTTTGCATTCTTCTAGGCTCTTCCAGAATTTACTTAGTTACTGCTATATAATTATAACTACAGACGCACGTGTATAGCTCTCATATGCCGCATGTATTTGTGAGCGACACTTCCACAATTATAATCGCATACTTTTGGGAGCATCTCAGATAAGATATCTGCATGTGTTTGTACGTTGCTTCTCTGCTGCGTGTTCGTACATACGAATAGACATAATGATTGAATTATCGATGTGCATACAAGTCACTGCTTAGCATCGGCTTAGAGATGATAGCATCCCTTAGTGCTGCTAATATTCGTTACAATATTAATAAATATCATATTGTAATTAAATTGTTATTTTTATTTCATTGTAAATGCAGGACTTCGCATTGGGCCAGCATGGATTACAGTGCATTCTCTCTTGCCTTTGAGAGGAGGCATATGGCCATTAGTGGCGAGTAATTGAGTATGCTGAAAATCTCGAAGTTTATTAAATGAAACGCAGTACAACGTGACGATTTTTATTGATAGGCTCCCATAAAAAGAATTTGCCACGGGCCCAGATGGTATAATTACGCCACTGGATGTGACTTGTCGCAAACTCTGCATTTTGAGGTATAGCTTTGCTTGTTGGTGCTGACTATCCCGTTGCTGCCGGCATCGAGGCGTCGCAAAAGGCATGAATTTGTAAAGGTGATTCCTCAGTAAAATGTACACATCGAGGAATTTTGATCCACAATTGGTGCAAGCCAACCTGCTTGGTCAAAAAGCTTAGCTATGAGAGACAATGCTTTGCGTTTTGTATAAATATCCTTCAAATAGGGAGTCAGAACTTTAAATAAGAACTGATCTAATTTAAATTTCCATCCTAATGATTTTGTAGTCTGTTTCATCTAATTTCAAGAAGTCTTCGTCTAAGAGGTGAGATTGTGGAAGAAATATTCTTAGAGTTTATGGTCCTCAAAGTAAAGCCTACGCTATTTTGTGCTTCGATAAGCCAATCGCTCGCTTGCACAACTGTGTGTATGTGGAATCCAGCTAAGATATCATATATATGCAAAGAATTATAAGAAGGATTAAATCCGATTGCAGAGCAGGGCCTACATGTAGAAAATCATTTGGGGGAAACGCCGTTCGAAGAGTTACATGATGCGTTTATTAATTTCGGCGAAGTTCTTTAAGGCTTCAGAGCCGTGTGATGTGGGAGGGTCTGGTACGATAAATGTCGAAACTAAAAATGCCGAAAAAAATGTTGAAAAAGAAAATGTCTAAAACCAAAAATGTTGAAAATTAAAATATCGAAAAATAAAATGCCGAAGAAAAAATGTCGAAACAATGTAAGTAATAAGGGATCCGTACGATATGCATTATCGAAACACAAAAGGCCGAATGGTTAACGATTTCTTTATACAAAAACTTTTTTTATCGAATTAAAAAATGTAGAAAGAGAAAAATGACCGAAAATGGTATACTTAAAGCAAAACTCTAACAACAAAATTTTAAGGCAGTGGTTAATTATTACGGTTGTAAATTATGACAGCATCAAAAATACTGTACTTGTACAATGAATGGTGAGCGTTAAGACGACACCAATATAAAAATCTGTTTCCTAATCAAAATAACGTAACTTTTGGAAATAGCATTCATATACGTAGCATATATATACTATATATATATAGATAATAAAAAACTAACCCACAAAAATTTATCAAACTTCGAAAATTGTTTGCCAAAATTTTTAGCTTATTATAAATCTTTGGTTTACTCTACACGGTATATTCATACATACATGCAAGTTTAATTTTTTGGTTATAACAGAAAATTGTTTTCATTAATTTCAAATTAAAGACACAAATTACATAACATAATTTCGGATATACTAAAGAAACTAAATTTATTTCTATATACTTTTGTTAAGCTTTTCCGATCTATTCTGAACTAGTGCAAATAAAACAATTTATTTCACCTTACAGCTCGACGTTTCGCCAAATTTCCTTGGCTTCTTCTGGAGCAATTCTGTATTTATTAACAATAAAAACACAAAAACAACAACATTAATTTGAAATTATCACAATTACACATATTAACATTTAACATTGATTTATAAGTTTTCAATTTTTCACTTACATTTGAATTACGGCATTAAATTAAAGAAATAAAACATAATTACAAGAAAAAAGATTAAAAAATATGGAAGATTAAAAATATAAAATAAAAAATAAAACGATACCATCTACTGTGGTACACTTGTCATACTAAAAGTAAAATGTTATAAACATAATATGTAAGTGGCAGCGGAGCTCAAAAAGCAGCAGAAAGGCATTAAGTTCATTGTAAAGTATGTGGACGACATATTTGCCATTATCCAAAGAGATGATGCAAATATCATACTTAAAACGCTGAACCAATACCATAACAGACTACAATTCAAGATGGAAATGGAAAAAACACAACAGCATACCTTTTCTACCTATTTTTTATTTTATATTTTTAATCTTCCATATTTTTTAATCTTTTTTCTTGTAATTATGTTTTATTTCTTTAATTTAATGCCGTAATTCAAATGTAAGTGAAAAATTGAAAACTTATAAATCAATGTTAAATGTTAATATGTGTAATTGTGATAATTTCAAATTAATGTTGTTGTTTTGTGTTTTTATTGTTAATAAATACAGAATTGCTCCAGAAGAAGCCAAGGAAATTTGGCGAAACGTCGAGCTGTAAGGTGAAATAAATTGTTTTATTTGCACTACTTCAGATAGATCGGAAAAAGCTTAACAAAATATATGAAAATCAATCAAACCGATCGGAAACCAATATATAAAATTTATTTCTATTTTTGTCTATGTAGAATTACAAATAAATTACAGACGCGAAGTGCAATATGCTAAATTTCTCAAAACCTCAATTTTTGTATACTCTGTCTTTTTATCAAGAATATTTCGAATGCGTTCTTTTCTCTTTTTATATATTTTTTAGTTTTGTTGGTTTTTGTGCATATTTAGGTTTACCGGTAGCTCGCATATATTTAGTTGGAGTATTTACACGAATAACCCTGTACAAAGCAGAAAGAAAAATACTTCCTACGAAACAGTAAATGTATACAAAACATGACGGAAAAATGATGTGTAAAGTTCGCGCGAATTGGACACATCATTCATTACATTGTTTCGAAATTTTTTTCTTCGGCATTTTATTTTTCGATATTTTAATTCTCAACATTTTTGGTTTTCGGCATTTTCTTTTTCGACATTTTTTTTGGTATTTTTAGTTTCAACGTTGAAATTTTCGACATATCGTACCAGACCCAATGAATGATATGTACGACAAACATATAACTTTTATAAAAGAAGCACGATTTTAAATATAGTACACAAACATTCTTCTGCAATAACAACAAGTAAGGATGGGACTGTCTTCGGCTGTGCAGAAGACTTCATACCTTTCATGAATGGGTCTGAACAATAATCTTATCCCGTTCGTAATCTCCGAATAATCGGATGTATAAGATAAGAAATATATAGTGAACAGATCTACATACCTAAATGATTTTTAAGATAAATATAAAATAAAAAATAGGTAGGTACTTTGTGTGAGGATGCAAAGTTTCAGGTTTTTTGTGGTCTGCGTGTAAAAACTATGACTACGAATCACGTATTTCAACAATATATGACGTAAACGTAACTATTTGATGAAATTTTATGAATTTTGAAGCTTCTAGCCGTAAAAAATGGGGCAAAAAATACATTTATATGGGGTATATAATATATGTACCAACGATCTCTATGATTTTTTCAGACAACAATATATACTATACACGTAAGCATTTGGTGAAATTTGAAGCTTCTAGCTGTTAAAATGGGGGCAGAAATTGCGCAAAGTTTCTTATCTGAACAATCGGTTGTATGAGATATATACTATATATACCACCGATCTCAATGATTTTTTCAGACAACAATATATACTATACACGTAAGCATTTGGTGAAATTTGAAGTTTCTAGCTGTTAAAATGGGGGAAAAAATTGCGCAAAGTTTCTTATCTGAACAATCGGTTGTATGAGATTATATATACCACCGGTCTCTATGATTTTTTCAGACAACAATATATGCTATACACGTAAACATTTGGTGAAATTTGAACATATCTAAACGATTTTTAAGATAGATATAAAATAAAAAATAGGTAGGTACTTTGTGTGAGGATGCAAAGCTTCACGTTTTTTGTGGTATGCATGTAAAAACTATGACTACGAATCACGTATTTCAAAAATATATGAAGTAAACGTAACTATTTGATGAAATTTGAAGAATTTTGAAGCTTCTATCCGTAAAAAAGGGGCAAAAATTACAGTTTATATGAAGTATATAATATATATACCACCGATCTCTATGATTTTTTCAGACAAAAATATATGCTATATACGTAAGCATTTGGTGAAATTTGAAGCTTCTAGCTGTTAAAACGGGGCAGAAATTGCGCAAAGTTTCTTATCTGAACAATCGGTTGTATGAGATATATACTATGTATACCACGGATCTCAATGATTTTTTCAGACATGAATATATGCTATACACGTAAGCATTTGGTGAAATTTGAAGCTTATAGCTGTTAAAATGAGGCCGAAATCGCAAAAAAAAATATATACTATATATACTATATATACCATCATATATATATTATATATATCACCGATCTCTATGATTTTTTGACACAACAATATATACTATATACGTAAGCAATCGGTGAAAGTTGAAGCTTATAGCTGTTAAAATGGGGTAGAAATTGCAAAAGTTTATTATCTGAACAATCGGATGTATGAGATATATACTATATATACAACCGATCTCTATGATTTTTTCAGACAACAATATATGCCATATGCGTAAGCATTCGGTGAAATTTGAAGCTTCTAGCTGTTAAAATGGGGCTAAAATTGCGAAAATATATATATATATACTATATATATATATTATATATACCACCATATATATGCTATATATACCACCGATCTATATGATTTTTTCAGACAACAATATATGCTATATAAGTAAGCATTCGTTGAAATTTGAAGCCTCTAGCTCTTAAAATAGGGCAGTAATTACGAAAAGTTTCTTATCTGAACAGTCGGTTGTGGGAGATATATACTATATATACAACCGATCTCTATGAGTTTTTCAGGCAACAATATGAGCAATATGCGAAAGTATATGGTGAAGTTTGAAGCTTCAATCTGTTAAATTGAGTAAGATATTACAAAAATCCTCTTTTTCTGAAAAATCGGTTGTATGGAGGATATATGCTATAGTGGTCCGATCCGGCCGGTTCCGACAAATGTCTAATCGGACACCCAAATACACCCGCTCACCAAATTTTATCAAGATATCTCAAAAATTGAGGACTAGTTTGCATACAAACAGACAGACGGATAGACGGACATGGCTAAATCAACTCGGCTCTTCAACCTGATTATTTCGGTATACTTAATGGTGGGGTCTATCTATTTTCCTTTAAGGACTTACAATTTTGGGTTTCGTGACGAAATTAATATACCATTTCATTTTCATGAAAGGTATAAAAAGCACGCCTAGTACAAATTAATGTAAAGACAGAATGTCTCAAATTGTGCGAGAGCGTGAAAATGGGATGAAACTGAAATTCGCCAAGAAAGCAAATAAAACACAACAGCCCAATGGTTATGCGATTGTGATTTCAGCAGTTTGACCGCGGTTCGATCTCCGGTGAAACCTGTTGAAATAAATAAACATTACGAAATTGTCTGACGATGATAACGTGGCAGTAAATGTTCCTTCTTTTCAGCTTTCCCAATAAAACCAAAATAATAATTGAATAATAATTATTATTACCGGTGTTAAGCTCATTAATTCTTAAAAAACTTAAGTAAAATTGAACACACAATTAAACATACAAATATATAACTATATAAACTGAGCACGAGTTTAAATGTTGTACACAACTATCTTCTGCAGTGAAGAGGAGTGGTACAATACTGTGACGAATATTATTGACGGTTCTGTTCCTTTCCAGGTCTTAAGCTACAGTTTGAGACCGCTGCAGTGAACCACTGGAATCCGAAGATAAGGTTGCTCCACTGTTCGTGGATTTAAAAGGTCCTGCAGCTGAAACCTTACAGACTATTCCAGAGTATGAAAGGAACAGTTATGAAGCATTAATGGCCGTTGTCGAGAGACGTTATGGAAGCGAGCATAGAAAAGAGATATACCAAATTGGGTTGCAAAAACCGTTACCAAAAAGCAAATGAGACTTTGCAAGAGTTTGCGTCGGATGTTGAAAGATTGGCTTATCTCGCAAAGGCAGACGCACTCGTGGAATACACCGAGATGGTTAAAATTCAGAGCTTTATAAATGGAATATGGGATGTCGAAACGAAACGAGCTACATATGCGAACCCAAAGTCAACATTCGCGGGAACGGATCCCATGCACTGACTCAGGAAACAGCGTCACTTTTGAGTAAGCCCGCATACAAAGCTCATCGCGTGGAAAGGCAGATTGGATAGACATAATTTTGGAAGTACTGATGGGATTACAGCAGAAAAATTCCGAAGTTATGAAGTGTTTCAAGTGCGGTAACCCAAGTCACATTGCACGTCATTGCAGCACCGGTCATGGTAGTCTAACTTGGCTGGTCGTAAACGCAAAGCTGGAGGAGATAAGCAAGAGCGAGTCAGATGTAAAGATCGAGAATTATTGAATGTCGTGTGATACCTATCTCGCAAACTGAAGGAAATAGAGCAGTCTTACCGTCAAAGGAAATGTTGATGGCAAGGAGCGTGTACTGACTGTAGATAGGAGCGCATCTCATTCTTTAATCCGATCTGATTGGTCAACAGGAGAGTAAAGCCATTATCTGGAGCAGATTGCGTACGATCACTGGCGAGTATAACCAAGTCCAGGGAGAAGTGGTATGTGAAGTATTCATTGGGGAGGTTATGGTTCTACACAAGTTCGTTGTGGCAGAGATCGTGATGAAGTCATATTGGGAGTGGATTCTTGGTTGACTATGACACCAGGATCGATATCCAGAGAACGATTTTTCAGTATAAGAACAGGTCGTGCCACTTAACTCAGTTTTGAGTAAGGGTTCAGCAGTAAGCGAGTGCTGGTGGAGGACACTCGAGAAAGACCACGAAAGTCAAAGGTAAAGGTTGATGGATCGAATGGGCCAAATAAATCGAAATCAAAGTACCTGCGAGAGAAACACTGGTATTGACAAAACCAAATGAACGCCAAAAAACGAATGAAAGAATTTCCCAGAATGAATGCGAGGGTAGTTTCAAGCAGGGCGCACTACTATTGTGAACGTCCGGAACGATACTGATTATGCGAAGCCAATGCGTCAAGCGCAAGCTCTACGAAGTAGTTAATTGGCCAAACACCAGAGTGTGGGGGAACGGTCCAGGATAATGAGTAGTAGGATGAAACACAGGCAAGACAAGAACAATAATTCGGAAGGTTTCTTGGAGGGAGATTTGGTACTGATATACAACCTTCACCGGCGGAAGGTGTTCCATATAAATTTTGGTGCAGTTGGGAAGTCCGTGCAGAGTTGGAAAAAGGATCAGTGATACCATCTACCGCATACAAAACCATTGGGAAACCACGAAATAGAAGGGTGGTCATTTGGAGAGGCTAGCAGCGGTTAGATCGAGAGATTTGATCGGCACACGCCTAGTACAAATTAAGGTAAAGGCTGAATGTCTCAAATTGTGCGAGAGCGTGAAATTGGCATAAACTGAATTAGCCTAGAAAGCAATACAACACAAACAGCCCAATGGTTAGGCGATTGTGATTTCAGCAGCTTGAACGCGGTTCGATCCCCGGTGAAACCTGTTGAAATACCTAAACATTACGAAATTGCATGACGATGATGACGCGGTTTTCGAAATGGTACCATCGCAATATGCCAGTAAATGTTTCCTTCTATTAAATATTTCTCAACAAAACCCTAATAATTATTATTATTTACCGGTTTTAAGCTCATTAATTCTTAAAATTCTTAAGTAAAAAGACAGAGTATACAAAGTTGTAGTTTTGAGAAATTTAGCATATTCCACTTCGCTATGTTAACGCGTCCGTAATTTGTTTGTAACTCTAGATACTTCCATATATTTATGGTTGTTAAATGGAACTTTGAAATAAATTAGTTTGTTTAGTAAATCCGAAATTATGTTATGTATTTGTGAAATTAATGAAAGCAATTTTCTGTTGTAACCAAAAAATTCAACGTGCTGCTAATGTGCATGTATGTATGAATATACCGTGTAGAGTGAGCCAAATATAATAAGCTATAAATTATTAATAAGTTATAAATAGGTATAACTCTTTAATCTTTTTTTTATATTATATAAATTTTGGCAAACAATTTTTGAAGTTTGATAAATTTTGTGTGAGGTGAGTATAACTCTTTAATCTTTTTTTATATTATATATATGAATACTATTTCCAGAAATTAGGTTATTGTGATTAGGAATCAGATTTTTTATATTGGTGCCGTGTTAATGCCCACCATTAATTGTACACGTATAGTTTTTTTTTGTTGCTGTCATAATTTACAACCATAATATTACCACACTGCCTTAAAATTTTATTTTGGAGTTTTGCTTTAAGTATACAATTTCAACTCTTTTCGGCCATTTTTCTTTTTTCGACATTTTTAAATTGATAAAAAGTTTTCTGTATAAAAATGTTTTTAAAAATTCGGCCTTGTGTTACGACAATTTTTTTCGACATATCGTTCGGATCCCAATATCAAAGAATGGATATCAAATAATATAAAAATTTTATCAAGTTATATATCTAATAAAGAAAGTGAGTCATAGACTTCAATGAAACATTAAACCCTACTAGATGGGCAGACGTTATGATGTCGTTTTTGCTTTAAAAGTTCGGTTTGTTGAAGCCCAAATGCGCTTACGAAAACATTCTTTTAAACTGCAAATCAGACGGAAGAAATAAAGCTGTCTCACTCAAAAATAAAATTGAAAGCTAAAATTTTGTTTTATGTTATTGGTTTTCGATTGCAAGATCCTACTTATTATCGATGCAGGCTCTAAGCACTTTAGTTTAAAGCCACCGATCTTTCAAATTCCTTTAAACGTTTGAAAAATTTGCTAGCAGGATTGTAAAGGTATCGACATGAACTTGAAAATTAAAAATGGAAGTGAGTAGTGTACCGGAAAAATTGTCCATCACCTCTGAATTTTCTAAACACGCCATTTTGATAAGCTTTGCGAGATGATCCGGGATCCGGGAAGTTTGTTAAAAGTGAACATATTTTATAGTGTTGGCATTATAAACCAACTGCAATCGCGTTTCATTCCAATGAATGAAATTTTTTCAATTGCCAATGTTTTGCAGTCTTCCATTTTAAAAGTTTTAAATCACACTGATCTATTAGAAAATAGGTTGTGAAATATATAAAAAAGACAAAGAAAGGCTAGAATAAAAAAAATCATCGTGTATTATAGACCTTTCTGATCTATTAATAATAATTTAAAGCCTTTCATTTTATGTCTTGCAGCTTTCCTGAATTATGCACTACATTACTATTATATCGTACAAGTCCTGTGACTACAGCTAGTGCTGAACGATCATTTTCAAAACGAAAATTGATGAAAAACCTACAAAAGAAACTCTATGAGGCAAGACAGGTTATTTAACTGGGCTATTCCGTCTATTGAAAATTTTATAGCCCGATCTTTAAACTTTTATGATGTTACTAGCTGACCCGGCAGGCGTAGTTCGCCAAAAGCAGTATTTCTATCTAATATTTTTTAGTTAAATAGAAATAACAAACTTACCATTAAAGTGTAGGGTTGTACTTATAATCGAAACGTTGTAGACAGTGAAAATATAATTTATATATGGTATTAAATTATTCGTTGTTAAAGTAACAAATTTAAATTTAAATAATTTAAATTACGACTCTTAGTAACTATTAAAACAATGTTATTAATATCTTTAAAGCCTTATATATTAGATTTTACTTATATGTGAGTAACTCTTATTTTTATGTTACGTATACGCACTGTTAGAGTCACTGTATCACACCTACCCGATATGACACCCCTGTCATTTGATACCCACATCGTGAACACCCATCCACTGGTAGCTCTAGTCAATATTAAGGTCTATACCCCGGTGGATTGATATGTGATAAACCCAATAAAGTGGAATTAACTTACCGGGCAGGTAAACTATTCCTCACTTAAAGTCAACTTTAACGGTTTTCGTTTTCTCATGTGCCCTGTAAAATAAAGCTTGCATTTGATTTAGATTTGTCAACGTCACATTAAAACTGTAATACATTCACATTGAAAGTGTACTACTTATTTGCTGTATACTTTAAGATTGACATGATATGCTTTAATTAAACCTGAAAAAACGCATAGTGAGTGGTTCGAAACTCACTGGCACCTGTTTTTATTACGTTTTTTTTATTTACGCTAAAAGCTAAAAATAAATTTTTAAAGGGCAGATGAGCTGCCAGAAAATTTTTCCGCACGGTAATTTAAATAGAATTTGAGCAAACGAAAATTCACTTTAATCAGGATAAAGTGAGCGCTAAAATTAAAGCTAGATGAAGAAAACGACCCTTAAGCTACATCAACAGCTTCCATTTGATACCCATATTTTACAAAGACATCCAAGAGTTACCCGGGTCTACGTTTTGTCTATATTTCGAGACCCTAGTCACACAACGGTATAAAAATACTCTGTACTAAAGCACACATCAACAGCTTCAATTTGATATCCATAATGTAAGAACACATCTCGAAACCCTAGTCACCCAGTAGTACGAAAATACCTCGTATCAAAGTACTCTTAAACAGCTTCTATTTGATACCCATATTGTACAATCACATCCCAGAATTACCCAAGTCCACGTTTTGATCTCAAGACCCTAACCACCCAGCGAAAAAAAGGTAGATTCTCAACCTACCCATATGCTCACAAAATTTCATGATAATCGGTTTAGCCGTTTCGGAAGAGTTATGCCTCTAACCCGTGATACAAGATATTATAGATAGATAGACACTTTTGCGGA
This sequence comes from Eurosta solidaginis, assembly GCA_029619165.1. Classification (NCBI taxonomy): domain Eukaryota; kingdom Metazoa; phylum Arthropoda; class Insecta; order Diptera; family Tephritidae; genus Eurosta; species Eurosta solidaginis. The sequence continues at coordinate 12,080 of JARSSU010033604.1, forward strand.
GCAGAAATCTCGAAAAAAAACATTTTTCTCTTAAGAAATATCTATTGAAATTAAATTTTTATTTTATTTCATTTTCAATGCATTCAGGACTCCGCATTGGACTACAGTTCCATTCTCTCTTGGTTAAGAAGGAGGCCTATGGCCATTTTGTGGGACATACAACGTGTAATTGGGTACGCTGAAAATATCGAAGTTTACTAAAAATTAATTTTTTTTGATAAGGTCCCATCAAAAGAGTTTGCCTCGGGCCACAGATGGTACAGTTACTCCGCTGGTTATCTAAGTGTTGGCAATCTTTCGTTATTTTGCATGCGTTCCAAAAAAGTCTATATCATGTATCAATTGCTGTTGAAATGAAAGTATGGCAATAGATACTTTAAGAAGCGTATATTCTTATCGATTATCCTGGCATCGTCTATATATAAGCTGAAATAGACACTGAAAACGTGTTGAAAGAGTTGTAAGTACGTTTAGAATTAGTTACAAATTCGAAAGATTATGTGAAAACTGTTTTTCATCGTGCGCGCTGAAAATGCATACAGAAACCTTAAGACGTTGATAATAGTACATCTTCAAAAGACTTTCTGGAATTAGCCTGCAGTGTGTTTATTTATTTTGTTTATTTATTTGTTTTGTTTATTATTTATTTACGGTCTTATAGACCTAGATTAGGTATATATGTATGTATGAGATTATTACCTAAATGGTAGTGCTTTGCAGTAAATATATATAATTCTTAATTTATTGATATTTTGACATTGCTTTATTCACAACTGGTAGTTCGTTGTATTCTCTCAATCCCTCGTAGTGCCTATTGTTCTTGTCGAATTCCGATCGAACGGCCGGCAGACGAAAGTTATTTCTGTTTCTTGTATGTTAATCATGAACCTCGTTGTTATATGTTACTACTCGGTCATCCAAATATTTCGGAAGGTTGCCTAGTTTCATGTTGTGTATAAATTTTTGGGTGTAGTATACGATGAGTTTACACTCAGCCATTTAAACTTTCGAGCATTCATGTATTGGGGTATCGTATCGTTTTCTAAGAATAAATCGCAGTGCTTTATTTTGTTTCACCTGTAGCTTTGCAATGTTCCGGCGGCTAACATGAATAAAATCGTAGGGCAGTATATGAACGAGATTCTATAATGGACCTATACCCATAATTTTATAATATTTGCTGACGTGCTTGCATGTTCGAACATAAATCCATTTTTATACTCAGCTCTACTTGTCCACAGGGTATTATACTTTGATTGGATAACGGTTGGTTGTACAGGTATAAATGATCGAGATGGAGATAGCCATAGATACAGGTATAAATGAATCGAGATAGAGATAGCCATGCCGATGCTTAAAAGCTTAGGGAAAGAGGGTTTCAAATATTTAGCGCATGTCTTCAACCTGTTTCTTTCCACCTTTGTCATACCCGAAAAATGGAAAATGGCCAAGGTGGTCCCGCTACTTAAGCCTGGAAACCAGCTAACATAGGAGAGTCATATCGCCCGATATCTCTCCTATCGCCAGTAACCAAGACGCTTGAAGCCATTTTGCTCCCCTACTTCTAAGCAAATTTGCAGCTAGCCTGTCATCAGCATGGCTTCAGAACACCTCCATAGCATCACCACCGCGCTAAAATGCCATCAGCACTCAGATAAATTGCGGTTTAAATCAAAACCCTCACCATAGAAACATACTCGTTGTGCTAGACCTATCAAAAGCTTTTGATACGGTCAACCATGGCACGTTGCTGCAAGACCTGGAAGGGTGTACCCTTCCCCCATGTCTTAAAGGTGGACCGCAAATTATCTGGGTGGTCGGCAGGCATCGGTGCAATTTAGAAATGAACAATCAAACCCAGAAGATTAAACAGGGGTGCCGCAGTGTGGTTTCCTATCCCCACTTTTGTTTAATTTCTACATATTTAAGCTACCTTCGCCACCAGAAGGAGTTACTATCGTTTGCTACACCGATGTCTGCACATATAATGGCCACAGGCCCAGGCCCAAAAATCGGTGAGCTTTGCAACAGAATAAACGGCTACCTCCCTGATTTCTCCAGTTTTTTCGCCTCGCGGAACCTGGCATTATCACCGACTAAATCCTCCGCGACCTTATTTACAACATGGACGTCCCAAATGTCGATCATTTTGAACATCCACGTCGAGGGCACTACGCTACCGACTGTCCTACACCCTAAAATCTTGGGTGTGACATTTGATCAGGATATACATTTTGGTAAGCACGCAGCCGCAATTGCACCGAAAATCCAGAGCCGTAATAAATACCTCAAATCCCTTGCTTGCAGTACTTGGGAAAAGACAAAGAAACGCTCGTTACCACATACAAAGCAATTGGCCAGCCGATTGCGTGCTACGCATCCCCTATATGGTCGCCAAGCCTAAAAATTATCCACTGGAAGAAGCTACAGGCCTGCCAAAATACTGCTCTCAGAACCGCCACGGGCTGTCTTGTTATGTCCCCAGAACACCATCTACATAATGAGGCGAGAATACTACCCATCAAGGAGAGAAATGAGATGTTAACCAAACAGTTCCTGTAGAATACCCAGAAACTAGGGCATCCCAAAAGACATCTGATTGATGAGCCAACACCGTCTAGGGACTTAAGGAGTCACCTCCGTAGCATTTTGAGGAAATACGGCACCTGAGAACTCAGCTGCATGAAGCAAAAAAAACACAAGCAGGTCCTTGGTGAACTCCGCAAACAGGCGTCGGACCTTTATGCCAGGAATTGCCCAGTGAATCCAGTACTCAAAGAACAGTACTCAAACTTGCGGAAGAGGAACACATACTCCCCAGGGAAATGCGAGTCACTCTGGCTCAACTTCGTTCTGGATACTGTAACAGGTTAAACTCTTACATATCAAGAATCAACCCGACATACCAATATATGCCCCGCTTGCAATGTGTCCCCACATGACACCAACCATCTCTTTAATTGTAATGTGGAACCAACGCCTCCTAACACCCTTTCATTATGGTCCACCCCTGTTGAAACAACACGTTTTCCTTGGACCCCTGTTAGAGGATATTGATGACAATTCGTGATCGGTCGCAGCTATTAGGTGGGGCGAAGCACTGCTACAACAACAACAACAACAACAATCGGGAAAGATATAGACTTCCATATATCAAAATCATTAGTATCGAAAAAAAACTTTACAACAACTAAGGCATGACGTAGCTGAATGCGTTTGTAACCATTTCAACTATCGTAGGTGTGCGGGTTCGACTCCCACTCCCGGGAGAAAAGGCTTTGAAGAGATTTACTAGGTATAATCGAAACAGCTGTCGCATTGTCCGTCCTGATGTCACGTTGTTTAAATTTTTCCCAAATTATTAAATAAATTATAAAATTATAAATTGCTTGAAATAAATGTTCATACATTTAAAAGCAATACGGGCAATCCCCGATTAATTCATAAAAAAAAATTTGATTGAGCCATGTTCGTCCGCTCGTTAACCCAATAACTTGAGTAAATATTTAGATGTCTTCACAAATTTGGTACATGAGCTTATCTGAACCCAGAATGAAAATGAGCGAAATCGGATGATAACCACGCCCACTTTTTATATATATAATATTTTGGAAAATAATAGACCTAGAATGTTGAAATTTGACGTGTGGACTGATATTGAGACTCTTGATACAAAATTTGAAAATAAATTTTAAATGGGCGTGGCGCCGACCACTTGTGATAAAATCAATTTTACAAATATTATTAATCATAATTCAAAAATCGTTAAATCTATCGTAACAAAATTCGAGCAGAGAGGTTGCCTTTGCCATAGGAATGCTTTGATGAAAAATTAACAAATCGTTAAGGACCACGCCGACTTTTATATAAAAGGTTTTTAAAAGGGTCGTGGACGAATAAAATAAGCTATATCTTTGTAAAAAGAGCTTTATATCAATTGTTTTTCATTTCCCAAGGGATTTATAACAATAAATAGAAAAACATCAAATTCTAAAAAATGGGCGTGGCACCGCCCTTTTATAACTAAGCAATTCTATGTTTCGGGAGCCATAACTCGAAGAAAAATTAGTTTCAGAATAGAACCATATGTATATGTATTATTGCGCAGCCTTGTAACACTATTAAGCACACAAAACAAACACACCAGCAATTCAAGTGTACAGCTGGTATGTAATGTTCGGTTTCACCCGAACTAGGCTCCTTACTTTATGATATTTTTGCTTCTGTGTATTTAAGATGCTCATCGAACTTAAGTTTCTTATCAATTATAATTCCTAGTTATTTTATTTCATGACTTTTGTATGGTACTATTTGCTATTTTGAAGGCTGTATTATTTTCTTCGGCATGCTTTCTCATCATGATTATCCATTTCATTTTGTCATATTTATTTTAAAACTTGTTTTACACAGTATTCAAGTCCGCCTCCATTTTAGACAGGGTCTATCTCCGAAGAACAGCTTATGGTCAATAATGCATCATCCGCGAGAGTTGTAACTTGCAGTGGGTAAGAAAGTTTTTTATATCGTTTATATACACAATGAAAAATATTGCAGCAAGAATAGATCCTTGTGGAATACCTATGTTAATATCAATTTCCGGCGACGTTGCGCATCTAATTATGGGTTTCTGCCAGTAAGGTAGCTTTTAAACCACCCAGTGCTGTACTACGTACCCCAATTTATGCAGTTTCCTCAGTAGGATGACCCTATCAATGGTTCCAAATGCCCTTTTTAGGTCCAGGAAAAACGAGACTGTTACTAACTTTTGGGCAGCCTTTCTTTCCATTCTGCTATAACCAGGTTTAGAGCGGTTTCACAATAGTGTTTGGTTCTGAATCCTGATTATTCACATATGATAATATCATGTTGTTCAGGTAATCGAGAAGCTGGTCCTTTACGATTTTCTCTATAATTTTTTCAACACTAGGCAACGTATTATAGGCCGTATTTTCTCTGGTTTTTCAGTCCCTTTAACTTTTTCAACTGGTACTACTGTCGATGTTTTCCAACATGCTGGGATTACACCTTTAATAAAGCCCTCATTGACAACGCCTGTATAAGCGTATCCCAAATATTTCATACTATCTTTATATACACCTTCTGATACCATTTTATTCCTTCATACTTTTTTTTAAGGTTAGCCGCTGTTCACGTGAGCTGTTCCACATTTATTTGTTTCAGTTCAAAAACACTTCTCCTAATATCCTCTGTGGCTTCATCTGTTGCAGTTTGTTCGATGGTATTACACATTGTTGTGATGCTTTCAACAAAGAACTGATTCAATTGGGCAGCGTTTTCGGGTCTCCTTCAATGGCTGTACTATTTATTACTAAGTTTTACTTGGGCTGTGTTGTTACTCAAATTTATGGCCATCTTTAAGACATTTCCACATTAGCCTTTGATTGTTGCAATTACCCTGCCAACCAACGCTAACCGTTTTTTTGTCATTTTCATCTCGAATTCCAACACCATCTCACATTTTTCTAAAAAAATACTAACGCCATCACATAATCATGGATATTTTCCAATATCATATGCGCCTAAAAGTATGTGGATAAAAATTTAAAAAATCTAAATAAATAGACAGCTGTCATTAAAAATTAATATTTTACGCAATTACGCAGATTTGGAAATAATTCTGCATTTTCTTCAAAGAAATAGCGCTTTTTGACTGTAAATAGAGGTAAGTTCTTTTGCAACATTTATTTGTTGGTTTTTAGATTACTAACAACATTTATTTTCTATTTTAGCAGGTTTTCAGGTGAAGAACTTGCAAATTTACTTACGATTGCTGAAGCTATTGGAGATGCATGGTGATATTGGTCTGCAACCAATAGCTGCATCTTGAACATTAATAGGAATTTCGATGTAAATATACAGTTTTATGACAATAAAGTACAATTTCATTGTACCTTACTAGGGAGCTGCATTTTTGATGGGGGATTCCCCACGGGCCGAGTTTCTCAGGGGGGCCGCGATTTTTTGAATTCAGGAGAGTCTTTAGTTGTTCCATGTGCATTTTTAAGTCGAATTTCAAAAGCAACGAATATTGATAATGATTTTTTGCCTGGGCCTTCGAATAATAAAAACATCAAGCAAAATGTATGTTTACATGAATCCGTAAGTAAAGTTTTCGTGGTGACACTGATGAAGATTCATCTTCAAAATGTCTTCCAACAATACCACCAACGCTGTATCTAGATTATTTAAACGACTTTGATTTCGGTACCGTGAATAATGAGTTTTGCGATCTGAAGAAGTCATCGAAATAATTCGTCGAGGTCATTAAAAGTGTCCGTTTATTTTTCCACGTGATTGTCATGACGAGGCATTTCCTACTTCGTTGTTCAACAGAATCTTGCCAAATGGAGAGAAAGTGGAGCGTGACTGGTTAGTGTGGAGTGCCCGCAGCAATGCTTTTATTGCCTACATGTCGTCTGTTAAGCACCAATACTTTAAATAGACCTAAAATTTGTTGTCCTGGCGGATATTCGAAATTCCAGGTATGGAAGAAGCTATACGATAAACTGTCAGTTTCACACGAAAATACTCAAGATCACATTAAATGTTATATTCAATGGCGACCTTTACAAAATCTATTCAAAAGGAGGCTACAATTGATACACTTATCAATGAACAGCTAATCACTGAAACTCAAATAGTGGAAAGAAATTTTATATAGGATTTTGGACACTATTTTATTTCTGGGTTAAAGGGGCCTAGCTTTCAAAGGCGAAAGTATATATCTTGGTGAACGAAACAATGGACATTTTTGGACATGTAAGATCTCATAAGCCATTATGATCCCATACTTAGAGATCATTGTAGAAAGTTAGGATTTCACAACAGCAGCACAAACATTTACAAGTTCACTATCTTTCCCCAGACATTCAGAACGAGTTTATAGAAATTTGTGCAAAGCACTGATAGAAACTATATTAGATCAAGGAAGAACGCCAAGTATTTTGCTATTATCGTTGATGCTATGCTGATGCTAGTCACGTTGACTACGTTCATTTTGCGCTAACCCATTTCAATTCGAAAGCAACAAATTTAACAATTCAAGAACAGTTTTGGCTTTCGTGATTGTAACCAAAAACCTGGTCGCTGATCTAATTTGCCATACTCTAGGTAAACATGAAATCCCATTAAAAGATTGTCGTGCACAAGGGTACGATAACGGCGCAATATGAAAGGAGCTTACAACGGAGCCACTACGTCACATTCTCGACAAAACTCGAATGCTGATTACTCGCCTTGTGCAACCCACAGTCTCGAATTTATGTGGTGTTGCTGCTGTAAGTGTTGTACGGCTACAATTACTTTCTTCGGAGTTGTACAAAAATGTTTTACTATTTTCAGCAGCACTACACAACGATGGGACATCCTCAAAAAAATGTACCGAGCTCTCTTCATAGTCTTTCAGACAAAAGCCAAATTTGACTGCGCAAGCATACGGAGATGTTATCGGCAATCTCAAGTACATCCACAAGTTCGAATGTATCTTGCTGTCCTCAATTTGGTAGAAATACTGACTACCATTAATGAAATAAACGTGGCCCTCCAAGCTAGAGATGCCACCATAGATGTTGAGGTCCGACATCTAGATGCCTTATTAGCTGATTTGAAGTTGATCACGAAACCAATGGGAAACATTTTAAACGAATGCAAATAGTTGATATTCAATAGAACATCTCGCCAAAGTTTATGGACATTCGAAAGAGAAAACCCAAAAGACGTTCTGAAGATAATTTAAATGAGATGATTATGGATGATTCAGAGTCTGATTTTAAAAAACTATACATTCCTGGTGATCGTTGATTCGGTAATCAGTGGCATTACTGAACGATTGCAGCTATGAGAAATTTTAGCGAGACGTTTTCCTTTTTGTGGCAATTTGCAGACATGGATGAAACTACGGTTCGGGCGAGCGCAGCAAAATTTGTCGAAAAATACAAGTCGGACATTTCTCAAAGCTTAGAATGCGAAATAATTCACTGGAAACACATTTACGAAGCAAATTTTGATAAAGGCCTGTCACCATTGAATTGCTAAATGCCATCTATGTTCAAAATCTGTATACAATCTTCCTCAACATTTGTGTTGCTTTACGTATATTTTGCACTATACCTGCCACTGTAGCTAGTGCAGTACGTTCCTTCAGCGTCCTTTCAAGAATCAAAAACTTTCATAGATCGTGTTCATCTCAAGAGCGAGTTTCAGGACTTGCCACGCTTTGTGTTGAATCCGTTTTGGCAAGACAGTTAATTTAGAGAAATTCCGCTTATTGTACACACAATAACACTTATACTTCGCAACCAATGCGGTCTTAAATCAAACTGGTTGCTGTATTGATTGCTAATATTCTTCACACTGCCCTCCACCTAAATTTGATCGTCCCGATCAGACAAATTTTCCTCATCTAAGCGCCGCCAGCCTTTCCAGATAAACCACTTTCATTATTTCCTGGAACACAGCTGATTCGAAATTCTGCCTTGGGTCAGAATGTAACTCTATTGGTACACCATACCTTGCAACCCAATGTTTATAAACACTTCTGATACTGTTTCCGCTTCTTGATTTGGGATTGGGTATACCTCTGGCCATTTGCTGATGTAATCCAAAACCACCAGTACATATTTGTTCTGCAGTTGCTAGTAGGAATGGACCTGCGACATCCATAGCGATCCTTTGAAATGGCGCACCAAGTTATATTGCTTCATCTGGCCATAAATTCGGGTTTTGGGCCCTTTCGCTCTGCTGCAAATCTCGCAGTTCGCAACACACTCAGTGACCTACTGACGGGCAACCAACCCAATAGAACTTCTGTTAAATCTCCTCGGTGTCTTCGTGAATCCCAGATGACCTCCGCTTGGACCATTATGCAGCTCGCTGAGCACGTCAGGAATCATTTCCCTGGGAGCGACTATTAGTTTCTTCTTGCATTGACCATCCCTCACTCTCCCATACTCGATGCAAGCAACCGGATATCAATTCTAAATTGCTTCCAATATGCCCAATATGACTTCGCAATGGGACTCTTTGCTGACATCTCCTCTCTGTTTGGTTTTCGTTTCGTTCGAGGCCTTACATACATGTGACAGATCTGCATCTTCTAGCTGACACTTTCTTATTTGTTCCTTGTCCCATTCATCCGTACATGTTATAGTCATTGCCGACATCTATAATGTCTCCTTTAGCCTCGGCCGTTGAACAGTGCTTGCATTCCAAACTACATGATCTTCGTGACTTTGCATCGGCATTCCCATGGTACTACCTTTCCGATGCTCAATGGAAAAGTCATAGCTTTGTAACCGCTCGATCCACCGTACCAATTGTTCTTCCGAATTACGGAACTGAAGAAGTCATTTCAACGCTGCGTGATCTGTCCTGGCGCGGAATCGCTGGCCGTAGAGGTATTTGTGAAAATGTTAAATGCACTCTTCGAATACCAACAGCTCTCTCCGCGTAACGCAGTAGTTCCTCTCTGGTTTTCCACTTGAACGGCTGTAATATGCAACTACCTTCTCCTGTCCATCAACCAGTTGTGACAAAACCCCTCCTAAGGCATATCCGCTCGCATCTGTATCTAGAATAAACGTTGCTCCTGGAATCGGATATGCCAAAATTGGGACATTGCACAAACGCTCTTTCAATGTTTGGAAAAGCTACTTCTTGCTCCGTTTTCCGTTCAAAAGCTTTATTTTTTCTTGTTAGCTCGTGGAGGCTATGGGCTACGCTGGCAAAATGTGGTACGAATCGCCGGAAATATGTGCACAGCTCAAGGAAACTTCTCAATTCTTGCAGATTCTGTGGTCTTGGAAAATCCTTCACTGCTTCTATATTTTCATTCGCGGTGTAGATGCCCTCCGTCGTTACTTTATGACCCAATAACTATCTTGCTTTTTGAACAGAGAACACTTTTTGGGACTAAGTTTAAGACCAGCACCAGCTATTCTTTTGAAAACCTCCTCCAAGTTCTTCAGATGTTCTTCGAAGTTCTTTCCCAATACGATGATGTCGTCTAGGTACACTAAGCATGTTTTCCAATGTAATCCTTTCAGTACCTGATCCATGAGTCTTTCAAAAGTAGCTGGTGCATTACATAGTCCAAAAGGCATCACTGTAAATTGCCAAAGACCATCACCGACTCTGAAGGCTGTTTTCTCTTTGCCTTCCTCCTTAACTTGCATTTGCCAGTAGCCGCTTTTCAAGTCCAGTGTGAAAAAACCAATTCGTAGGAGATAGCGAGTACAGAGTGTCGTCAATTCTTGCCAATGGGTAGCTATCCTTTTTCGTAATGTCATTCAACTTCGGATAGTCCACGCAAAACCTCATTTTCCATCCTTCTTCTTTACAAGTACTACCGGTGAGCTCCATGGACTATCTGATGGTTCGATGACGCCGCTGTCGCTCATTTATTGTATAATTTGACTCACAACTTTCCGCTTCGCCAGTGGAACACTACGTGGAGCTTGACGGATCGGCCTCGCATCTCCAGTGTCAATATGATGTTTCGCAACGTTGGTGCGGCCTGCCTTGGAGCCATCTTGGTCAAATATGTTCGCGTACTTTAGGATCAGTTGTCTTGCCTTACTCTGATAGTCTTCCTCTAGCCCTCCTTCCATGCCTGATGTCATTTGAAAGATCAGTATTACTAGTTGAAACGTGTTCCTGGAGCTGTTCACAGTTAAGAACTACTTCAGCCTCTTGGCATCTTCCCAATATAGCTCCTTTGGTCAGTTTGACTGGTGACTTGAACTCATTGAGTACTTTTACCGGAATACGTCCATCTTGTTTTGTCATAGCCAGGGTTTTTCCTACAAGTACGTTCGGTGTTGGTTTGTTTGCTGTTTCGACAACCTACAATTTGTTTGTTCCACAATCTCCATCAACCTTTGCCCAGATGACCGCTTCTGATTTTGGGAGTATTTGCTGACTATCCTCCACCAGCACTCGTTTACTGCTGGAGTCTCTCTCGTAGCCGAAATTAAGTGGCACGTCCATGTTTCTTATATCGCATCGTCTTGCTTTGCAAGTCCATCTTGATGTCTTTGCCGATTAAGGAGTCCACTCCATTTATGATTTCATCATCAATCTGCCAATATAAAATTGTGTACTACCGTGAGGTACCCAATTGCGACTTCACATGCTACTTCTCCTAGAACCGTGGTGTCTTCTCCCGTGGCTGTACGCAATCTTGCTCCATGCAATGGTATTATCTTCTTGTTGAATGATGGAATGAGATGCACCCGTATCTACACAGTCAGTTAAGGTTCATTTCCATCCACATGTCCTCCGACAGTAAGATTGTTTGACTTTCTTCCAATTTGCGAGATAGAGATTATGGGACATTCAATTGAGGGAGCCAGCTGTGGCCCCTTGCGGCTGACTTACTTTAGTTTAACGATTTTAACTTGGAGATTTGCTCATCTTCTTCAGCTCTGTGTTTACGTCCACCCACATTGTTGGAACTATTAGGGCCGGTGCTGCAATGACATGCAATGTGGCCAGGGTTGCCGCACTTGAAAAATTTCATAACTCCAGAGTTTTTCTGTTGTGATCCCATCCAAAATTGGGTCCACCCAATCTGCCTTTCTACTAAACACGACGGGCTTTGTACACTGGCTTACTCAAAAGTGAGGCAGTTTCCCGAGTCAGTGCATGGGATACCGTTTCAGCAAATGTTGGCCTTGGGTTCGCATATGTAGCTCGTTTCGTTTCGACATCCCGTATTCCATTTATGAAACTCTGAATTTTAACCCTCTCGGTGTATTCCACGGGTGGGTCTGCTTTTGCGAGATGAGCCAATTTTTCAACATCCGACGCAAACTCCTGCAAAGTCTCATTCGCTTTTTGGTAACGGTTTTGCAACTCAATTTGGTATATCTGTTTTCCATGCTCGCTTCCATAACGTCTCTCGACAGCGGCCATCAATGCTTCACAGTTGTTCCGCTCTCCTTTGGGAATCCTTTGTAGGCGATTTAATTACAACTCCTGTATACGACCTCTCAAAGCATCCACCTCGGCTTCGATTTTTTCCTCAAACTGCGTTATTTTCTCGTCCATACGCGCTTCGAGCTTTGATGATATATGCGCCTCTTGCGCTTCGTGTTGTACTGTTATGCGTGCCTCTTGTTCCTTCAGTTGTGTTTCCATCTTTGATGATATACGTGTCTCCTGTGATTCCAGTTGGGATGCTATACTTGTCATTTTGTTCTTCTAGTTGAGATGACATTTCGGTTGATATTTGTTTCAAAACTGCTAGTATCGCGTTAGTGTCAACACTTGCCAATGGATTCGGAGTCTCTATCTTCTCCTCCATTTTAGTCGCTGGCTCTTCTATATCAGGTTAAAAGACATACTCGGCCACATCAATTCCTTCCAACTCAGTTACCTCTCGTAGCTGTGTTTGAAGTTCGATCTTATTGCCGGTTTGTGTTCAATCCACGGTTCTCCAACTCCTTTTTTAGTTGCTGGATCCTTAATTCGCTTAACTTTGCCATGTCCAAGTTATATTCGAAATCTTCAGAATTTATTCAACAATTCCTCTTCTGACACCAATTGTAACGAGTTTAGAGAAATTCCGCTTATTTTACCACCTTCTACTAACGTTCGTATCTCTAAATTGTTGATAAATAACTCCAATATTAAATAATGAAAAATGGTCTTTATTAGACTGTTTTGAAAGTACTTAACAATAACAATTATACTTCGCAACCAATAGTGTGCTTAAATCAAACTGAATGCTTTTTACTCAGCTTTCGCTCCTTTTATACTCTCTGCTGTTTCGTTCGCATACTTCTAGGCGTTTCTTCTTCTAGAAGTTACTACTTGTTTACCAGCTATAAACTACAGATGCGCGTTTATAGCTTCTCGCATAGCCATATGCGCGTGTATATGTGAGTAGTACTTCCACCGACGATTGCATACTTTTATGAGTATCTCAGGTATATGCATGTATTTGTGCGTATCTCTCCGCAGCATACAGATATAATGATTGATTTGTTTATGTACATACAAATAACTGTTTAGTATCGGCTTAGAGATGATAATATCCCTTAGTGTTGCTAATATTCGTCACATTATTATAAACAATTTTGCAGCGAAAAATGCAAGAAAAGCCACTCTTTGATATCTGAACCTTCTATATTGAATAATTAAAATTTATAGCCATTACTAAATTTATCAGAAATGTATTAAAATGTTATCAAATAACTAGAAAATATTGTTTGAAAAAATATGTGGCTGTTAAAAACAGAATTCTATTTCTACGTTACAATAAAATAGTATAAATAGTAAATATTCTGTGTTAATTTTATTTTCAACTTTTAGTCCAAAAATCATTTAGTTGATGTGGCAAACATTTTTTTGAGTAATCCATCAATAATGATTCATGAATGAGACATCATTAATTCAAATTAATCAAATGTATTAGTGGATTTTTTATAGGGGGTCCGTAAATTGTTTAGTCCCGGCCCCGGATTTTTCTCTCTACGGCACTGCCTCCAAATTGTGTTCGATTGCAGGAGTACTAAATTGCACCCCAATTCTTGTGATGTACATGGTACTTATGTATGAATGTATGTCCATTAGACTGGCCCGATTTATTAACCGATATCATGGCATAGATTTTTCGTTAGGATTTAGGATCAGGAAACAAAGTTCCACTACGCATACCCAAAAAAAACTATTTTCGAGCCTGCGAAATTTCATCGATTTTTTTTGATTTTTTATGCATTTTTTTCATTTTCAAGGCTCGAAATCATTTTTTATGTATTTTTTCGTGTCAGTTCGCAAATGCAAAATTGGTAAAAGCAGTTTTCTGAAAAAAAATTTCTTTTATGGAGGTTTAGAAGAATTTTGGTGGAAAAATCGACTTTTTTTCGCAGGCTCGAAAATTATTTGTTTGGGTATGCGTGGTGATTATTTCATTCCGAAGGCCGGCAGAAGCTCTCATGTATCACCTAAGGATTTCAGGCCAATCAGTCTCTCGTCGTTTCTTCTTAAGACGTTTGAGCGGTTGATTGAACTGTACCTACGAGAAAGGTACCTCGGAGTTACTGTCGGCTTCACAGCATGCGTACTGCAAGGGCAGATAGATCGACGGAAACGGCTCTCCATTCGATTGTAAAGCAAATAGAGGGGTCCCTAGAACACAAAGAGTATGCTCTGGGTGCCTTTCTAGACATCGAGGGGGCTTTTAACAATGTCTTATCAAGGGCAATCGAAAGAGCTCTGGTGGGCTTAGGAGTCGAGGCGGCTCTGGTTGAATTTATTAGCAAACTTCTATGCGGCAGAATTGTCGCAGCGGAGTGGGGAGGGGCCATAATTAAGAGGAAGGTGTGCAGGGGTATGCCACAGGGGGGTGTCCTATCTCCTCTCCTCTGGGTTGTGGTAGTCAACGAGCTTCTTGTGGAGCTGGAAGCCATGGTTGTCGGGTGGTTGCCTATGCAGATGACCTCGTTATCTTAGTCAGAGGCAAATTTCTGCGCACCGTGCGCGATGTTCTGCAGGGCTACCTGGATATTGTGGCTAGGTGGGCTGAATCATGTGGATTGGCGGTCAACCCGGGAAAAACGGAATTGGTTCTTTTCACAAGGAGATATAAGTTGCCCGATTTCAGAACTCCCTCGATTGGAGGGGTACCGTTGGTACTTTCTGATAGGGTTAAATATTTGGGGACTGTTTTGGACAAGGAAAACTGTCCTGGAGGACCCAATGTGGAAGATCGGGCCAGGAAGGCCGCCATTGCCTTGTACTGCTGCAGAGGGGCTATCGGAAAGAGATGGGGACTCTTGCCAAGAGTAGTACACTGACATCCAAAATGTTAGTGTCAGTGCAACGGACGGCGCTGATCGGTATCAGTGGCGCTCTCAGAACAACACCTACCTTGGCACTGAATGTCATGCTGAACATATACCCAGTAGATATTGCGGGAAAGGCGGCCGCGGCAAGGTCGTTGGTCAGGCTTCGTGATATGGGATATGGACTTTCTGACCGCGGAAACTCTAGCCTTCTTACCAGTTTCGACTTATCCCGGACAGAACGGACTATTGTATGCCGATAACTGCTCCCTATACAACCTTCACCCCAGTCATTCCCGAGAGAGAGAGTGGGGAAGAGGAATTATCTGGTGCATGGGACTGGTTAACTTGTTCACGGATGGGTCGAAGCTGCATGGAAAGGTTGGGTCTTTTGTCAAGAGCTAAGTTAAAGTTGGCTGATCACTGCAGTGTATTCCAGGCGGATATTGCTGCGATTAAGGATGCGGTGGATGGAATGCTATCCAGTGCTACTATGGTTAGGGAATTTAACATCTACTCTGATATCCAAGCGGCTATCAAGGCCTTGAGCTCAAATACAGTGCGATCGAGGGTGCTCTGGGAGTGCCTGACCTCGCTTGCGATTGCATCGAATTATTTTACAATTAAGATTATCTGGGTCCCGGGCCATAGTGATATCCCGCGTAACTGTCAAGCGGATCTCTTAGCCCGCATCGGTACAACTGAACCGGATGAAGATGGCTGTAGGGATTTCGGGATCCGCTGACCACCTTTGTATTGCTCCTCCATAGCTGGGCCTCGAGTCAGCTCAGCAAACGTTGGGCGGACACTACGTCTTGCAGGGTAGCAAGATCTTTCTGGCCGAAAGTGGATGGCAGGAAGTCTGCTGAAATAATTGGGTTCACTAAGGCTCACCTATCAATGGTCATTGGGGTTTTGTCAGGGCACTGTTCCATGGGTATCCATGCGGTACGTATAATTATACTGGAAACTCCATCCTGCTGCAGCTGTATGGAGGATGATGAGGTGGAATCACCAAATCACTTTATGCTTGATTGCCCAGCTTTTGCCAGAACTAGGCGAAAGTATTTCGGTCGCGACTCACTTGGATCTCCCGAGGATTTATCCAAAGTTGAGATCGGTATCATTCGGAGCTTTATCGTTGCTACCCAACGATTCTCTAAGTAACTAGATCAAAGTCACCGTTATTTTTAGTGTATGTGGTATTACAACGGACCTTCGTGTTGTCCAATGAGCTATCCTTATCAGGGCAGCTACCACCTAACCTATCCTATCCTATCCTATGCGTGGTGGAACTTTTTTTCCTGAGCCCAGATCGTATCGAAAAATCGATGGCGCGATATAGGTTAACTTTAGTCCATATAAATCGACCCAACCCAATGTACATGCTTAAATGCAGCCATTCTTTTGGATTGATTGTTTCTTTGTTATAGGTTATCGTGCGACCTGAAAGGTTCCGGCAACGAAAATGTGAACCAGGCGATGTTCCAGAATACGGGTCTCACTTAGATTAACACCATTTAATTTAATACATAATATATGTTTGAGAAAATAAATTTTTTTAATTTAATTCCTTTTTGTTTCAATTCATTCCATTTAATTTAATTTTATTTCATTTCGCTACGTTTCATTTCGTTTCATTCCATTTCATTCCATGTATTTCATTCTATTTTATTTCGTTTCATTTCTTTCTATGCCATTTCGTTTAATTTCTATTTCATTTTATTTAATTTCTTTCATTTCATTTTACTTCATTATATTCCATTCATTATATTTTATTTTGTTTCATAGTTTTTAACATTGCTTATCATTTCATTTTTTTCTATATCATTTCATTTAATTCTGTTTCATTTCATATACTTTCATATTCTTTCGTTTCATTCCATACCATTCCATTTTTTTTATTCATTGCATTTTTTTTCGTTTTATTTCGTATAGTTTTATATTTTTCGTTAAATTTTGATTCATTTCCATATAGTTTAATTGATTTCTATTTCTTTTCATTTTATTCCGTTTCTTTTTATATTGTTTCATCTGATTTCATTCCACTTCCTTCGTCTTATTTCAATTAATTTCATTCATCCATTTAATTTAATTTAATTTTATTTCGTTTCAAAGAAATTTCTTTAATTTAGTTCCGAATTTTTTTTCATTGCATTTCATTTAATTTTATTTTATTTAATTTTATTTTATTCCGTTTAGTGAAATTTTGTTTAATTTACCAAATTTTGTTTCATTTAATTCCATTTCATTTCACTTAAGTTTCTTTCATTTCTTTAATTTGACTTAAATTCGTTCCGTTTTATTTCATTCTGTTTTATTAAATTGTATATAGTTTAAATTCGGATATTTTGTTTTATTATTTATTTATTTTTTTAATTTTATTTCATTTCATTCCTTTTCGTTTCAATTTATTTCTTTTTTCACTTTTTATTTTACAATATTAATTTTTTTCACTTCTCTTAATTTCATTCCATATAATTTCATTTTGTCCTATTTCATTTCATTTCTGTTGGAGAGGCGAAGCAGTTCGTACTATTTATGAAATTTATTACAAGGAAATACAACTAAGTAACATATGCACGTATGTCATTTTTTCTCATTCTCTTTTCTTATAACTCTGTAACGTTTACCAAAATTGAATAAAAGTCAGTCGTTTTGTATATCCTCGGAACTTTAGGTTATGGGCCCAGCTCTTGGGTACGATAAATTATTCGGTTAAATAAACTTTTTCCATGAAATGAAAAGAAAAATTATTAAAAAGCTACAATGGTAAGTGTTGTGCGTATAGAGCCGCTAACCACGGAGAACTATGACTCGTGGAGTTGAAAATGCGTGCAGTTTTAATTAAAAATGATTTGTGGGGCCTACGCCGACGGCACCAATGTATGCCCGACAGATAAAACAAAGGTGGCAGAATGGAAAACTGCAGATCAAAAGTCATCGGCAGACATAACGCTTGCAATTTCATAATCTGAGCTGAGGCTAATTTCAGAGTGCAAAAATTCTCGTGAAATGTGATTGACATTGGAATCGACGTTCCAATCAAAAGGGGCCAGCTAGGAAAGCTACATTGCTAAAACGTGTAGCGTGTCGCGCATGTCAGTGCAAGATAAAGTACGTGATCATTCAAATGAAATTTTCGACGCGGTCGCAAAATTAAAAGAAATAGGTGTTTGCATTTGTGATGAGCTGCTTGCTATTTTGTTGTTGTATAGCTTGCCGCCATCGTATGAGACATTCATTTCATTTCATTCATTTCATTTATTTTTTAGTCTATGATTCATTAATCTTACAGACTAGATGTACATTCATTCAACTTAAATGCTAATAAATTTATTTTATACATAATACGAGTAAAGCTTAGCGCTAAAGGACGCTCTCGGGAGTGCGAAGTCAAGCTCAAGGCTAAAAAAGATCCTGTTATATTCACTGAGGGCCCTAGAGATTGGATCAAAATGTGATAGTTAGCTCCGATAAACTTTCACGTGGAACGTGTGCGCTTTGAAACGCGTGATGAATTACCGGAGCCAGAAATACTTCGCATCAAAATTTTGAGAAGAGTACGAATCACGTAAATCAAAAGAAGAGAAAAGTAAAGATGGTGCTCTGTATGCAAAGAGAAGACAAAATCAATCAAAGCCAAATTTCGAAAACCAAAAAACAAATAAAGAAGTGCTTAAATGTGGTAAGCCGGGTCACTTCGCTAAAAATGGCAAACAAAAACAAAATGTTCGATTAATTGGCGAAAAAAGATAGCGAAAATGTAAATTTGAATACAGAAGAAAAAAGGAAAAATGGCACCTGTAGGAAAAATGAAATCGTGCTTAGATAGCGCATGGCATGTGACTGCGCAAGGAAATAATTTCAGAAGCTTTCACGAAATGAATGAAGAATTAAATTTAGCAAACAACGCGCCAAGGAAAATAAATGGTATCGGTAAAATATGCATGAAAGCGGAGGTACGCAGTAAACAAATAAATGTAGACATGGAAACTGTTTTACATGTAAAAAGATTTGCGTACAAATTTACTTTCGGTATCAAAAATCGCCGACAAAGGGTACACCGTAAAATTTGCTCAGAGCGGTGCCACTATTAGAGACAGTGCTAATAACGTAGTGATAGAAGAAGCAATTTATATTATCCCTAAACTCCAAAGAATTTCGTACATTTGGCAAATACGAAAAATAATATTGATTTGATGGCCTTATAAAATGGGCCATGTTAATGAACGTGATCTTAAACTAATGCCAAAGAGAATGCAGTGTATGGTCTAAATTTCAATCAAAATGAAAAGCTCTCAGATTGTGAAATTTGTGCTAGTGAAAAGAAAGTTTTTTCTTCTTTTCCGAAATCGAGCGAAAATAGAGCGAGTGATATACTCGAGATAGTTCACAGAGATGTATGTGGTCCAATGAGACTTGCATCATCCTACGGTGGCCCAAAATTTTTTGTAACTTTTATTAATGAAAAATCACGATGGTGTGATGGTGTGAGATAAATATATTTTATTAAGAAAAAATCGGAGGTATTCGAATCTTTCAAACAGTATAAAGCAAAGGTATAGAATTTAACCGGCAAGAAAATTAAAGTATTGCAATCAGACAACGGGCGCGAGTACTGCAATAGAGAATTTGATAATTTTTGCGTGAACACGGAATAAGACGTCGACTTATGACTCCATATATCCCGCAGCAAAACGGTATAGGTGAGCGTAAAAATAGAAACTTGTTGAAATGGCTCGCTGTATGATAAATCAATCGAATGCACCTGCTTCATTTTGGGCCGAGGCTATAAATATGGCGTGTTATATACGCAATCGTTGTAACACAAGAACAAGTGAAGTACCATACCGCGCGTGGACAAATAAAAATCCGACAGTGGCGCATATGAAAGTTTTCGGTACAGGAGCATATGTACTTAATAAAACTCCTGCAAAAGGAAAATTGAATCGCGTGCAGAACCATGTATATTTGTTAGGTATTCAAATGACTCGAAAGCATATCGATTATACTCACAAACTAAAAAGCGAGTTATAATAAGCCGCGGAGTAAAATTTATTGATAACGGTTTTGACGATAACATTGAAGACTATGATAAAGATGAAAATAAAATTGAAATTTTACTTGAAAATAAAAATGCGGAAAATGAAAAACGCAACGTCGAAAATGAAGAATCGGTAGAATTACCTGAAACTGAAGAGGTCGAAACGAGAACTCAACGTGGTAGAGGTCGGCCTACTTAGGTTTACCTACAAGGGTCAACGTGGCAGACCACGAAGGGTATACCAATAACTGGGTGAATATGCCGTTTCAGAGGAGGATATAGGTGATTTCGATGATTTCTTCGAATGTAATGAGAACTCAGCCAATATTGCTAGTGAATATCCAATTACACTTGCAGATGCATTGGAATCGGACGATGCTAGTGCGTGGTTGAAAGCGCTTGAAAATTTATTTATCGCACATATTAAAAAGAAAACATGGCAAATAGTTGATCAACCGATCAATAGAATGGTAATTGGTAATAAGTTTGTTTTTCGTACAAAGAACGAGTTTTCTATGAATCTGAAAGCCGAAAGATAGTTATGCACGTATAGGTAAAAATTTTCCGTTCTAAGTAACGTTCTCTGCCACGGCGGTAGCTATAAAAGGGCACAATGTCAGGCAACGGATAAAGTTTTATTTCTATCAGTGCCCAGTGCAAGTGGCAGAGTAAAGTAAAGTTCGCGACTTAAACCGAAAGAAAACCAAGTAAGGAAGGGTAATTTCGGGTGTAACCGAACATTACATACTCAGTTGAGAGCTATGGAGACAAAGTAAGGGAAAATCACCATGTAGGAAAATGAACCTAGGGTAACCCTGTAATGTGTTTGTATGGACATTTCTATCAAATGGAAGGTATTAAAAGGTATTTTAAGAAGGCCATAGTTCTATAAGTGGACGCCATTTAGGGATATCGCCATAAAGGTGGACCAGGGGTGACACTAGAATTTGTTTGTACGATATGGGTATCAAATGAAAGGCGTTAACGAGTTTTTATAAGGGCGTGGGCCTTATTTCTACAGGTTGACGCCATTTCGAGATATCGCCATAAAGGTGGACCAGGGGTGACTTTAGAATTTGTTTGTACGACATGGGTATCAAATGAAAGGTGTTAATGAGTATTTTAAAAGGGCGTAGGCGTTAGTTCTATAGGTGGACCCCTTTCGAGATATCGCCATAAAGGTGGACCAGGGGTGACTCTAGGAATTTGTTTGTACGATATGGGTATCAAATGAAAGGTGTTAATGAGTTTTTTAAAGGGCGTGGCCTCATTTCTACAGGTGGACGCCATTTCGAGATATCGCCATAACGGTGGACCAGGGGTGACTATAGAATTTGTTGTACGACATGGGTATCAAATGAAGGTGTAATGAGTTTTTTAAAAGGGCGTGGGCCTTAGTTCTATAGGTGGACGCCTTTTCGAGATATCGCCATAAAGGTGGACCAGGGGTGGACTCTAGAATTTGTTTGTACGATATGGTATCAAATGAAAGGTGTTGATGAGTTTTTGTAAAAGGGCGTGGGCCTTATTTCTGCAGGTGGACGCCATTTCGAGATATCGCCATAAAGGTGGACAGGG
>JARSSU010033605.1:0-17353 GCA_029619165.1 Eurosta solidaginis
AGCTATTGCATATTGTCAACTTATGCAATTATAATATTTATGCAACATTTTGTTTTCTTTGATATTAATTCAAGTTTGTCTTTGATATTAATTCAAGTTAACCTTTTTAAGCGTGGTGACCGATAAGAAAACAAATTTTTTACTTTTATTGAATAAATGAGAAGTTAATATTTAACTTTCACTTTATTTTTAACTTTAACTTTAACATTCACTTTAACTTTAACTTATTTTTAACTTTAACTTTAACTTTAACATTCACTTTAACTTTAGCTTAACTTTAACTTTAACTTTACTTTAACCTTAACTTTAACTTTAACCTTGACTTTAACTTTAATTTTAACTTTAAATTTAACTTTATTTTTAACTTTAACTTTAACTTTCTCTTTAACTTTAACCATTCACTTTAACTTTAACTTTAACTTTAGCTTTAACTTTAACTTTAACTTGACTTTAACTTTAACTTTAATTTTAACTTTAAATTTAACTTTATTTTTAACTTTACCTTTAACTTTCTCTTTAACATTTAACATTAACATTAACTTTAACTTTAACTTTAACTTTAACCTTAACTTTAACTTTAACTTGAACTTGAACTGTAACTTTAACTTTAACTTAAACTTAAACTTAAACTTTAACTTTAACTTTAACTTTAACTTTAACTTTACCTTTAACTTTAACTTTAACCTAACTTTAACTTTAACCTTAACTTTAACTTTAACCTTGACTTTAACTTTAACTTTAATTTTAACTTTACTTTACCTTTAACTTAACTTTAACCTTAACTTTAACTTTAACCTTGACTTTAACTTTAACTTTAATTTTAACTTTAACTTTAGCTTATTTTTAACTTTAACTTTAACTTTCTCTTTAACTTTAACATTCACTTTAACTTTAACTTTAACTTTAACCTTAACTTTAACTTTAACTTTAACCTTAACTTTAACTTTAACCTTGACTTTAACTTTAATTTTAACTTTATTTTTAACTTTAACTTTAACTTTCTCTTTTAACTTTAACATTCACTTTAACTTTAACTTTAACTTTAACTTAACCTTAACTTTAGACTGAACTTTAACTTTAACGTTAACTTAACTTAACTTTAACTTTAACTTTAACTTTAACTTTAACTTTAACTTTAACTTTACCTTTAACTTAACTTTAACTTTAACCTTTAACTTTAACTTTAACTTAACTTTAACTTTAACTTTAACTTTTAACCTTAACTTTAACTTTAAACCTTAACTTTAGCTTTAACCTTGACTTTAACTTTAATTTTAAACTTTAACTTAACTTTATTTTAACTTTAACTTTAACTTTCTCTTTAACTTTAACATTCACTTTAACTTTAACTTTAACTTTAACCTTAACTTTAGCTTTAACCTTAACTTTAACTTTAACCTTTACTTTAACTTTTAACTTTAAATTTAACTTTATTTTTAACTTTAACTTAACTTTCTCTTAACTTTACATTCACTTTAACTTTAACTGTAACCTTAACTTTTAACTTGAACTTTAACTTAACTTTAACTTAACTTTAACTTTACTTTAACTTTAACTTTAACTTTACTTAACCTAACTTTAACTTGAACTTGAACTTTAACTTAACTTTAACTTAACTTTAACTTTAACTTTAACTTTAACTTTAACTTTAACTTTAACTTTAACTTTAACTTTAACTTTAACTTTAACTTTAACTTTAACTTTAACTTTAACTTTAACTTTAACTTAACTTTACTTTAACTTTAACTTTACTTTAACTTTAACTTCAACTTTAACTTTAACTTATTTTTAACTTTAACTTTTGCATTAACTTTACATTCACTTAACTTTAACTTTAATTTAACTTTAACTTGAACTTGAACTTTAACTTTAACTTGAACTTTAACTTTAACTTAACTTTAACCTTAACCTTAACTTTACTTGAACTTTAACTTAGCTTAACTTTAACTTTAAATTTAACTTTAACTTAACTTTAACCTTACTTTAACCTTAACTTAACTTAACTTTAACTTTGACTTTAACTTTAAATTTAACTTTAAGTTTAACTAACTTTAATTTTAACTTTAAACTTTATTTTTAACTTTAACATTCTCTTTAACGTTAACATTCACTTTTAACTTTAACTTTAACTTTAACTAATTTAACTTTAAGTTAACTTTAACTTTAATCTTAACTTTAACTTGAACTTTAACTTTAACTTAACTTTAACTTTAACTTTAACTTAACTATAACTTTAACTTTAACTTTTTACTAAAACATTCTCAATTTGGTAACCGCTGATTATGTTAGAGATCCAATTTTATGTATTTGGCCTGTTGCTAACACCGAACCTTTCGAGCCTTTTCGGATCTTTTTTGACAAATATCTGTTACGGTTTTGTGATGATTTGTCGCCAAGCCCGCGATAAAATCTATGCATAGCTTAAAAATGATTTACCACAAATAAAGTGGGCATAACAGCTAAAGTTGTATTAATTTTGAACATTTGAAATGTTTTGCAAAAAAGGCCGAACTATATGTTCTGATTTATATCTTCAAAATGAATGTATACTACTTTGAATTACAAGTACCGATCTAAAATAAAACTTTTTAATTTACATCTTGAGTAAAAATTTCACCTGATTCAAATACCCTGATTTAAGTAACGATTTGAACGTATAAAAATGCTATCCTCAAAAACAATGAAAATGACTTTGGATATTATGGCTTGCGGCACAAAAATATTAATAAGACTTCTAGCATATAGTGTTAACTGGAATAGGATCAGATAGCTGTTCATTAGTCCAGTCACAGTCACGTATAAATACTGCTGTGGCTAAGAAGACACAAACACGGATCACGTTGTTCCTCAAAATCACGGGTCGGTCAACTTTAACCAGCTTCCGTTTTGCAAGTGCTGAACTACTTTTCTTTGACAAACATTTACATTTTTCATTCCCTCATCTTATTTGCGTAGTGAATTATGCCTGAGGTTCATCTTGACAGACCAGTTTAATGGTTTAGGTAAAATAATCCAGCAGCAATTTTCTCCACTCCAAGGACTAAGATTGTAAACAGTTTAAAAGAGTTAAAACAGTTTAAAAACCAAACTATTCTTCAGTTGCAACTGGGTAGTATATATTTGTAACTTTTAACCAAAATCCAGTCTATAATCCCATAGTACACCGGCAAGTGACCCAAGCTACTATCATATAATTGGTGCTAGCTCGTATAAGGGAGAGGCATGCGTGCAGGTTGCTAGTCAGTCATTCCATCACTAGGTATCCGTTTAAAGATGCAACGAAGCGTGGCATGCACTCCTTCTTGCTCATGTAACAAGCAAATGGCAGCAGCTACCGTTTCGGCATGTTGAGATCAATAGAAAGCATGGGTTGGTTTAATGCAGGGCACTAAGGCGATATATTGCAAAAACATAAGAGACATACTAGGAATGGCCGACGTCGTCTAAGGCTATGAGGTACTAACGACAATGATGACGGCGATGACTTACAAGTTTGGTTACTGCATTTGATAGCTGTGAGCACATAACACATTTACTGGAATTTATGATAGCCATGTAGAACTTGCTTTTAATAGCTTTGGCCATGCACTTGCAATAATTTTCTTTGCACTCACCCCCCTTTGCCAGATGCAACTTGTCTAATGCAGCGCAAAGGCATAAACAGCCGCTAGTTCATAGCAAAGACGCCAGCTAGGCCAAGCGTACTCACCCGTTTGGTCAAGTACATGGTAATACAGTCGGTCGGTCGTCTTTTCACAATGATCTTGCTCGCAGTTATGCCCATCACTATTCATGTGTGTGTGCGTAATTGTATCTTTCTCTGTATTGCTCAACTATGATGCTTTTGTTTGGCTGTCTAGTTCGTTGCTTTGCTTGGCCACATTGCCTTTTAACGGTGCAGCATTTTGTAGGTTGCTCCATTGCTTTGTTGCTTCTTACAATTTAGTCATTATTATTCTTCTTCTCGTACGTACATACAAATAGTTAACTGTATAATAGCAGCATCTATATTTCGTAGTTCTTGTTACCAAACCCTCGCACCTCAGTTGAAATGCTGCTTTTACTTTGTGTTTAGACCTGGCAAATGTTTAATTGCTTTGTAATTTAATCTGCATTAGATTGTTTGTTAACATAACTTTTGCATACAAACAAGCGTATAATAATAGAAATAAAGCAATTAATTTTACAACCCAATGTACCTAAATGATTGGTTTAGAAGTAGTGACAAAATGGTTATAAAGTAAGAGGGGCCAAATAACGATTTTAATTTGGAAAATATGAAATATTTAGTTTTACGTTTATACACTTTGGTGTTTGTAGTAGAAGGATGACTTAAAATACTACAATTTTTCCTGAATCATTGAAGACTTATTATTTGCCTCTATCTATTACATATATCCCAGGTTTGGCAGGTTTTAAAAAACGAGATCGATGCCCAAATGGATCTTGAACTTGTTCTGAACAATCCTAGAATAATCAAATTGTTCCGAATTGATTCCAAAAACATGTTTAAATAAAAATTCTACCGCGGAATGACTGAAAATGATCCCAAGACAGTCCGAACTACTCACAAAAGTATCAATGATTAACACAAGGGGAGACCCGAAAAGCTACCCCGACAGCAGCATTGCACGCCACTGTGCACATCCACCTGCAACCTATATACAAATATAGCTCTAGCAATTGCAACAGGCTAGGCAGCTTGATTGCAAGGCGTATGACCACAGCAGTTATAGCGCCATTAAGATAGGGCGACGGCTGCATGCTCTCCGCGTTTGGGATAACGAAAGAGTTTTGGGACAACAATAGAAGCCAGAAGATTGGTGCAAGGGTGCGGAAGGATGGCAGATCATACCTATACCACATATTGTATACAAAAAGTTCCAAATATAACAGGATAGGTTGGTTCATTCTTTATACTTGTGTCAATCCAGCAATAAGTAGATCCTACAGCCAGCAAGATGCACTGCGGTGTCTTTCCAGGCCGAAATTCTGTAGCCGTACAGAAGCAGCAGAAATTCTAGAGAACGGTTCACGCTGCTGTCGCGTCAATATGTATATTGGCAACCAAGCGGCGATCAAGGCAATACTCTCAAACAGTACTTCTGAGAAGTGTCCTTGAATGCAAAGCAGTATTTGGAAAACTTGCTCCCGGAACCTACATCTGTACAGTCATAGAGAGATAGGAGATAATTAAAAAACGTCCAGGAATTGTATACAATCCACTCAAGCAGGAAAAGCGTGGACGAGCGACAGGACTGTAAATTTTATATGATCGTGTTGCAAATTCTACTACGTTATACTCACAAAGTGTGTTCAATATTTCTTAAGAAGGACACTTCGATAGGCTACATACCTGAATACTGCCACATCTGGCGTCACATGCGATAAATTAAGCCTCGTTAGTAGCAGAGCAAATGTAAGGAAGTGCGAGCTGCAGGAAGAAATGGCTGAACACGTTCTGTGTTCGTAGTTCTGCGTTCGCCGAGATCAATGCTAACAGCTACTAGAGGCGGCGATTCCAGATTCTGGAGACAGCATTAAGCTAGGTTTTAAAAACTTATAGTTTTTCCAAGTGCGGGAAGTTTTTATATAAAATAAGTAGGGGTGCCTAATTCAGGTAATTTTTTTTTTTGGTAGTCAAACCAAATTCTTGTAACGCTAAATGGACACATTCGGTCTATGTATTGACCAACCTTTTTAACCTATAAACTAACGATCGTTTCCACCTTTGTAAAAAGCTTCATTTCCACTTACAAAAAAATTCAAGTTTTTTAGTAACGTAAAGAGATACTTAAACAATTAACACATTACTGTATTTTTAGACTGCTATTCTAGAGTAACCCATATATAGATAGAAGTATTCAAATACAAAACAATGCCGTTACATAGTAAATACAATGGACTTTTGATGATTGGCCAAAAAAACAGTGGAAAAATTGTCTTTATCAACGACTAAAGGAATAGTGACTTTAATTTGATTATCTAGCTAGAGCAAAAATTACATAAAAATATTAGTTATGCATAAGAGCTATAAAGGTTTCTTTATTATTGTTGGAATGGATGTGTAAATCGCGCCTTGGTGTTTGTTGTGGAAAGTATTGTACCGTACGGTAAGTGTAATTGGGTTGGTGATTTTGTTGTAAATCTGGCAAAGGGTGAGAAGTTGGAATGGATTGTTCATGAAAGAGCTGCTTAAATAAGGGGAATCCAGTGGACGTGGTCAACAAAGACCAGCTTTGGAATACTTTTTCCAGTTAATCGTAACGCGTGTTCAACGCCGTGGAACTACCGACAGAAGTAAGTTGAGTTTATAACCGTCAGTGTTTTAGGAGATGTAGACCGTTACTGCACGTCATAGGCATGAAATTTTTTATTTTGTGAAACAATGTTCAAAATGCAAGTGTTTATAGGATTTTTCTATTTTTGTTGGGCGTAGTTGGGGAATGGCAAAAGGAGATGGCAATATTTTAAGCGGGGGTGGGGGTGGGAGATGCATTCAATGTTTTTAGGTAGCTATATGCCATGGATGAAAGGAGGGCGGCTTCAACGTCAATAAAACATTATGTGAAACAATGTAAAAGCCCACGTAAATTTTTGGGATGGACAGGACGTGCTCCTAATTGCGTTTTTTTTGGTCTTTAAACACGTTCTGGTTTGTTTGAAGTCCACCATGCCTATGTTTGCTGGGCGATGGCGCAGGAAAGGGCGTGTATCTGTTAAATTGCAACTCAATTGCAAGAAGTAACTGTGTTTGGATTTGACTTGGTGGTCCAAAAAGAAGATCGAAAGTCTACAATTTTGGTAAGGGTTGTGTTTGTGGTGGTGTGCATCAGGTAAAGAGCCGACGATACTATCTTGAGGTGGGGCCTGAGATTGTTGGTCTAAGGGAGGGAAGCTCGGGGGGTAAACCAGAGATGGTAAAACGCCCTTGGGTTGAATAGCCTTTGGTTGCGACGGGATCAGCGTGTCCAGATCCGGAAAAGTGAAATATCTTTCTCGGGGGAGGATCGGGTGAGACATCATTTGGTATAAACCAACTGAAATCGGTCGTTTCATTTCTTGAAGTTAGAATGAAAGTTTGTGTCAAATTGGTCATTGGGTTTTGCAGTCGTCCTACCTCTTTCAAAAGTTTGTAAATGCTTTATATAGTAACACACAGTGGGGAGCGCGCTATAGGTGGAGGGGGGGAGGAGGACAATTTTTTGAGTATATATAAAACAAGATAATAATCTGAATTTGGAAATTTTGTCGTCAGAGAGTTCGCGGGTTTCTCGGTGAGCATTTTCGACGGCACAAGTTTCAGGAGGACGAAAAAAATGGTGGGAAGGGAAAGGTTGGCAGGTGTTGTGTATTAAGACCTTTGGCTAATTGTGTTAGTTCATAATAAAAAATGAATTTTCTTGTCTTGGCAGCTGTTCCTGAATTATGTGCGACATGCATTACTGTGTTATTTCTTGGACAAATCTTGGCCTGTAACACAGCTTTCTGTGGCTTAAACGATCAGGTTTCACAACAAAAAATTGAATAAAACCATTCTTAAAGGAGCCCACTAGCGGTAGACAAGTACTAGATTATGTAACGTACAATGTTATATTTGAATTTTCTACTAGCCCGATCTTTAAAAACTTTATGATGTTTAGTGAGACACTTTTGTGTTGGAACTGAAGCAATCTCTTTAGCCACACAGTTTATATTTTTCTGTTAATGTGAAGTGCTGCCTTGATGATAAGTAATTAGAATTGTTCATTTTTATTTCCATTGTAATTGCATTCAGTAGTATCCGCATTTGGTGGTCTAGGCCATTGGACTATAGTCAGAGCCATTTTCTTCTCGTTGCTGGGGTGAGTTGTGTTGGTGCTTGTGAGGCCAATAAGAGAGAAGGTTCCTATATGGGACTTTATAGTGGGGTAATTTTGTAAAACTTGTGTAATTGATGGTACGGGTAGCTAAATAACTTCGTGAATCGAGTTTATTAAAATGTTCACTGAGTACGAGTGGTACGGTGACGAGGTTGGGTTATTTTGATTTTTATGTGATAGGTCCTCGATCAAAAGAGTCTTCCCTTCCTGGACGGTACCCGTGAGATGGTATTACGTTACGAGACTAACGCCACTGATAGATGACCATACTTTTTTTGTGGTTGGACATTCTATAATCACATATTGAGTTTAGTTAACGTTTGAGTTATATGCCTCTATACAAAATTTCTATTAATATTTTTCGTTAAATCATGTAACAAAAATGTGAGTTTGGGTGTGAGACGGGGTGTGGTGCCCTGGTGGTCATTTTGTGGTTTGGGATGGTCGATGTTCGCGCCGGAAAAGTGGGGGCGTGTTGAATGTGTTGAGTGAGGTAGTCCATTTTTGGGAGTGGGAGCGGGGAGTGGGGTCGTAGGCGGAGATTCTGTATTGTAATCTCGGCCGTCTACATGTCCCCAACAGGAGCCGCAGAATAATATTTTGAAGGTAGAAATTGCCTGTGGACGTCATACGCCAACAAGAAATATTTTAAGGTGCACGTCGCACTGCTAGTGGTGTAATAATAAGGACAATGCGGTTCGTCAGGTAAGTGGGAGATGCGGATGCCTTGTGTGTGGATATTGTCTATATACGAATAACTAAAGAACTTAATTTAATATATTTTTGTCTTACTAAGTCACGCGGAAAGTTAGTTTGGGCATTCATTACTCTGGTTTTGGCGTCAGTGGCCGGAGGTATGGTACTTTTCATGTAGTATTATTTTGATGCTTTCCAATTGTTAAATTGCATATTATCAAGTAATGTTTGTAAAGGTAGCTTATTACTAGTAGTGATACTATGTTACATGACATCGTCTTAGATCCATTTTAGATATACGTATACGGCTTATAACGATGCGCCTCAATTATTCCGGAGGAATGAGCAGGGGGGGAGGTATATCACCTATGGAAGAGAACCTGTTATCTGAGATTATATCTTTAGAGAACGATACATGCTAGAGTTATTGGACGCTATGGGTTGTATCTTTTGCTTCTGTCGGGGAGGGGGACTATCATTCTCTGACGCTCGCGGCAGGCGATTAGGCTAGCATAGACCGGATGCCGGGTGCTCTGTGACTGTGAAACTGTCTTGAAAAATTATTTCTCAGTTTCCAGCTGACTGGTAGGCTGAGAGTGCCAGGGCAGTATGATCTCAGAAGGGGGGAGGGTAAGGTGTAGTAGAGGGAGGGGCGAGAGAGGATGGAAAGGGGTGGGGGGGCGCCCAGGGGAAAGGGGAGAAGGGGAGAGGGGAGATTGAGGGGGAAGAAAGTAGAAGAGGAAGTAGGTGAGGAGTCCGTATAATGACATATATGTGCAACTATCAGGGGGGTTGCGGTAAACAGAGTAGTCGTACTCTAGATGAGAATCTAAATGCATATTGTCGATTTAGTGCAATTCCTCTTATTTGAACCTTCTACTAACGTTCGAATCACTAAACTGTTAATAAATAACTCCATATTCGATAACGCAAATGGTCTTTTTACTACTTCACAATAACACTTATACTCGCACTGATAGCTTGCCTAAATCAACTGATTGCTCAGATGCGCTCTTTTATACTCTTCGATTTCCTCGTTCCATACTTCTAGGTTTTTCCAGAATTTACTTAGTTACTGCGATACAATTATAACTACAGATGCACGTGTATAGCTTCTCATATGCGCGTATATATGCGAGTGACACTTCCACAGATAATTGCTACTTTTGGGAGCATCTCAGATAGATATATGGCATGTGTTGTGTGCGTCTCTTCTCCGCTGCGTGTACGTACATATGTTAGACACAATGATTGATTCGTTTATGTAGATAACAGCAGGCAGTTATTGTGGTTGTGGCTTCATTTACTTATCATCAGACTAGTGATGTGAGTATCACTTGTCTTAAATTTGCAATATTTTTTGTCTTAATTTAATTGATTTTAAGATACTCTTTATGTTTTGTTGATTTTCCGACATGGTGGATAATTTCTGTATATTGGAATGATCTTCCACATCATCCATGCAAAATTTAGTTCCGAGACAAACTGGTTTCGCCTTTGTGCCATCAGCAGTGTTGTTCTCAGGACGAAATTGAGCATTATATGCAGCAACGGCGAAAACCGGGGTTGTCTCGATGTCCGACAATGATTCGTCGGACAGCCAAATATACCCGCTCACCAAATTTCATCCAGATATCTGAAAATGTAAGATTATGGTTTGCGTTCAAATAAGACAGACATTAGCGGACATGTCTAAATCTACTCAGCATGTCCGTTGACCATTTCGGTCTATACTTTATTAGGTACTTGCGATTTTCAGATTCGGACAAACTACTATATCATGTCATTTTCATGATTGTTCTGTGGTGTAGGGTTAAAGGCGTAGTTGAGGTTAATTGGCAGTAATTTAATGAGACAGTGTGGTCTAGCATGTCAAACCTTTAGTCTCTCAATAAAATATTTCTTGTCTCCGTGTGTGGACAGTGCATGAACAAATATGATAATTCGAAGGGCCCCACAGGGTCACACTACTAGAAAAATGTTTGCCGGGAAATTTAAACTGCTAAGCGTGGTTTTGAGCGAAATCCTCGTACAAGCACTGAAGACGAGGTGCTAATATGGGAATTGCTTGTCTCCAAATATGCAGCATATTTTTTAATCATTATGGCTTTTATCTACTACAAAAATGAATTATTGATTCGATCCTATCGTCTCATATCAGTACTGTGCGTTCCTGAAATGTAAAGATTAAGTTAGACAGACACGACTGTCGCATACTTCGATGGGGAAACTTTCGTCATATCTTATCTGTGTCTTTCAACTCTCTACGACAAGATTTTCTCAGAGAACTCACTGCATCTGATAAGCAGACTATTTCCGTCGGAATAGTGTCCTAAGTTACATTTTAACGCTCGCCTACCATCTCAAGGCTATTTCATGTAGCGAACGCTCTAAAACAGGATAAGTCAAAAAAGCTTCCGAACACAGTGGTAACGGCATGAAAATAGTCTACAATAATTATTGCCCTCGTTAACACTCGTTACGATATGTATAAGAGATGATACGCTCGCCGACATTTTGTCGTTGTTCGCACGCTGCCGCGCGCGATCTCGCATATCTGCGCGGCTAAGACGCGGCGGTTCCCGGCCGTGGGCGTTACGATATTTTCTTCTCGTTTAAGACTGTTTAGGCATTAATGTTTATGTCGAAAATTGGTCGGATATGCGTCGAAAGTGTGATCGACGGAGCGCATCACTGCCAGTATATAGATACTAATTGCGAAAAATTACCTCTTTCTAACTGTCAATAAAGTATTAAAAAACGGGCACTTTCGAGTCACCTTAACACGCAGCATCCACGCATAAACACCAAGGTAGTATAAAACACAAACACAAAAATGTCGCAACGTGTGTGATAAACCAAATGCTACCCCAAAAATCTGGCCGATGTTTTTACATTGTATAGTCCGAGCGGAAAGAATAACGAGAAATCAGTGATGGCAAGCATCTTAGTAGGTGCCAAGGAGTTTAATACTCCTTGAATGTATTCCTTACCTGTCATACTTAGTGAGGATATATGTATGTATCGTACGGAGAAGGGGTTTTGAAAAACGCACTGGGCTTACAGTGCAAACAGCTAGTGTTGAGTTGCGAACTTACAAGAGCGTCGGGAATGTTAGTTTTGATTGTGCAATACTTCATCCTGAACACGAAAGTCTCCCGCGTTTTCACATTATCCTAAAGTTGGACGACCCTATCCAAAAAGCTAGTCCCTGGTAGTTAATCACGCTGATTATAGGCCTATCAGCCCAGTAAATATGTCACTACACGGTACGGCTCCTGGTACCCAGTGCGAGGCTTGTCCTTCGCAAGAACACTCAAAGTGATGTGACTAGCAAAGTTTCCTATGGCAGTCGAAGTAGATGACCGTGTGTGCTCACTACCTAACGTAGTGGACAGTCGAACTAATCTGAAAACTGAAGCTTGACTGGGGTCATCCAGAATGAGCGTACATCATAAGGCCGGAAAACAGCAGTTACCATCTTTCACTTGATGTCTCGGTGACTTCATTCTAAAATATCGTTTGATTTACGAAGACTATGAAATCATGTTGTGAACACAATGTCTGCAAACTTGTCCATATAGGTTTCCAAAACTATCTGTCCAGGGCCGTAGAAAAAGTGAGGGATGCGAGCTGCGTGCCGAGAGTATGAGTGATTTTCCACCCATGGATTACGAAACGTAGGCGGGTCAAATGTAGTCAAAATAACTTGCAGTGGGCACATCCAGTTTCCCTGGATCTATGGTTGTCATACTGAGTAAGAGTCTCGCATGTGAGCCGGCATAGGTCTGGAAATGAAAGTTCTCGAGCCTCCTACGAATTTTTGTTAGATACATTTTAGATCCCAATCCCAATGGCGCTGCTCACAAATATAAAATACCATGTTAAAATATAATTTCATAATCGGAGTCGGCTTTGGAGATAAAAGTTTCTAACAAAATCTAGGGACAGCTCGAATTCATTTCAGACCTATGGTCCATGACAATATTATTCTCAGTATGACCCATAGATTCAGAACGAGATGCCTGCACCTGAAGTTTTTTCCCATACAATTTGACCTCCTATTACGCAATGGTCATCCACGTAGACTACGCCTGCTTATGATGTATCGTGAGGGTGCATTCTTGGCCGAATAGTCACTCCCATAACGTTTGTCAAG
Organism: Eurosta solidaginis; assembly: GCA_029619165.1. Taxonomy (NCBI): domain Eukaryota; kingdom Metazoa; phylum Arthropoda; class Insecta; order Diptera; family Tephritidae; genus Eurosta; species Eurosta solidaginis. The sequence goes on from JARSSU010033605.1 coordinate 12,718, forward strand.
GTTTTCTCTGGTGGGCGCTCGCAACATAGCGCGACGAAAACATCCAGCTTTGGAGAAAGGCTTCGCGGAGGACCGGGCGGTTAGGTTCGAAGCCTCTCTGAGTATAAGTGAACGAGGACATCATCGCATGTGTGTAGCTACTCCTGATATTTTCTGAACGATCTGCGAGATGTTGAGCAAAACCGATCTTTCGAATGGCAAAACTTGGTTGATTTCCTTAATATATACATAGACAAAACCATTTCCTAATATTAGTTTTTTTAAATAGAAAAAACCCCAAAAAGGGGCTTTTTAAAGTAAGAACACCGGCGTACGCCGCCGCCGCCATTAAAGAGATCGTCCGTAAACCTTTAATATGTATTTTAGACTTTTTCTAGTGTATCGTGTGCGTAAATCTATTGCTCCCTAATGTATATAGATCTCTATGTATTTATGGTAAAGTACACTACATACTAGCCATATATATAAAATGCAAAAAAAGTTAATCGATGCACCATTAATTTATGGAAGTATCTAACATGTATCCAAATGCCGATTGACTAACAAAAGTTCTGGTTCCGAAAATGTGTTTATTTTAAAGTTTGAATCGTGTGTCCGATTTAAACATGTTACTGAAGTTCAGAAATTTTCCCGTGCGAGGTTGATTACCGTATTCCATTCTAGAATGTTGTTCTACAGATATGTGTAACAAGTGTATCGCCTAAATAAGTTCGTCGTTTTTCCGTCGTGAAAGACTTTACATCCCACTGACTACTAGGTTCCTAAGTAGCAATTTTCTCATAGGATCAAAGGGGTTACACGTCAAATGTCATACACATAATGTTCTTACTTCACAAATTATAATGAAAGTTCTTATTTTTACAAACTTGTAACTTTGTAAGCTTTAACTTCATATTATCAATATTTCAAAATTGTTTAAATAATTGGAAGTTTTCGAGAACGTCAGTGTCATCATAAGTTGTATAATTATATTCTGTTTCGATATGTTTTCTGTATCTGTGAACCTAAGTAAAGTTAGATTCATTTTGGTCATTTACATCACAGTTTTTTACCAACCAGTGCCCTCAAAAATAACAAGTTGCCTGTGGATTTGTTGGTGCGAAATAGGTTTGAAATTAACGGTGCCTCAAACGAAATTTACCCTAGTTGTGAAAACAGAGTGCGACCGTCTTGTACAATCAGGCGCTCAGAGAGAGAATTGTTTGTTATATTTATTTTATTTGATACTTTCTAGCATACCGCCAGACGTTTTGGCGCCCTAATTTGGCCTATCTGCATACATTTTAATGTAAGCTTTTGTCCGAGGGGGGGGGTCTAACTTGCCCTACCCCTCTACACTTGTTCCTATCCGTGTTTATTCACACCTCCGCTCCGTCCCTTTTTCGCTTCCATCTCCACTTCGGTCTCATTCTATATCTTTCTCAGTCTCCTTCTCTCTTTTCTCTTCTCTCAGTTTTTATACTCAGTTGAGCTAGAGCTCACAGAGTATTTAACTTTATTGGTTACAAGAAAGTTGGTTGTCCGTAATATTAAGGATTCAGAGATCGATATAGAGTCGCATATATCAAATAATCAGGATCGAAAAAAATTTGAGCTGAGCATGTCCTTCGTCGTCCGTCCGACCGCCCGTTAACACGATACTTGGTGGTAAATTTTTGAGGTATCTGGTGAGAAATTTGTATTGGTTCCTGACACTCATCTCAGATCCTATTTAAAATGAACTATCGGACTATAATCCGCCCACTTTTCGTATCGAAAATTTCGAAAACGAAAAGTGCTATAATTCATTCCCAAAGACGATAAAGCGACGAAATTGGTAGTGGATTGACAGATGACGCAGATAGAAAATTCAGTAAAATTTGTGGACAATGGGCGGGGTTGGGGGGGGCACCGGGAAGAACCTCACTTTTAAAAGAAGGTTTATTTTGAAATTTGTGCAAGCTTAATTGTGGCCAAGTCGTTGAAGATATCATTGCGAATTGGCAGGAAGTTACTCCTATTACTATCATGTATGATTAATCAAAAAGTTCAAAAGCGAACACGAACTACGCCCACTTAAAAAAAAATTTAATTATCGATTTTTGCAAAATTTAATATCTTTACAGCTATATGTTCTTATGTCAACATTCACTCACAAATATACAAAAATGACAACACTGGTGCATGGTACAAAATGCAAAGGTAAAAGAAATTTCCAAGATGGGCGTGGCTACCGCCCGGTTTTTGGCATGTTAAAGTTTTGTCTTATGGATACTTTAAAGGTGTCATAGGGTGTCTAACCAACGATTTCGGGCCGATTCCTTGTGAAATGTTGTGGTAGGGGCTGTCGTTTGAGGGCCTGTGACGTAACACTATGGTCCTGTGAAAAGAGTCGAAAGTCCGTTGAAGTGGCTTTTTTCGCACCATTTTTTATACACTTTCGGACCGTCCTGTCCTTCCGTTTGACTCGGCTTCGGGGGTTAACACGGTACTTGAGCAACTTGTTTAAATGTCGACTATATACTATTCTTTCTAAACTGTTCCGAGGTCACAGTTATACTTATCTTAACTCAACTTTGTTATTTGTAATATTTTTTTTTGTTAAAAATGTTCCGAAACCCGACTATTTACCATCCCTTACTTTTTTTGTGTTTCTGCGGAAAAAAAGTTATAGCGTGTGGTGGATGTTTAAAATTACCAAATTTAAACCGATATTATAAAAATTCCATAACTTTTTTTTTTACTCAATGCGGAATTAAATTTTGTTGATGTAATTAAACCTGGTTGATTATTGGATTGGTGTTATTTGCGCACAATATAACTTTATGGAAAAAAACATTTGTAAAATGGGGTGTGACCCCTACCCTAGGTTAAATTATGAACTTGATTGAAAATGGTGAGTTATCGGCAGTGCGAAATAAAAAACCGGCTTGAAATGTCTGTTGGCAGGGGGAAGTACTGTTCGTCGGGTATTATATACGGTATAGTAAATTATTAGCGTGTATGTGCCACAATATGTATCTAGGGCGCTCAGGGCCCGGTGGGTCGGCACCATTTGTGGTCGATGGCATGGAAAGGTCGCCTTCGACATAGACTCACTTTGGAGCTACGCCCGGGACTGCCCTTGTGGTAAAAGCCTTCAATTACTTATAGTGCAGGGCGTCTGTTTGGAGATGTGATACGGCCATAGCTCGTGACAAACACATTCGAGAGTTGGGCCTGGCGGGCCCCTGGTCGCAGGTGCCGTTTTATGGCAATAAAGATCGAAAAAGAACGGGGACCACACTATACCACTACCACCACTCCACTTTAAAACCCGTACATGGTAATACACTTTAAATTTGATAGACCAATGGTCGTGGACAAACACATTTCTAGAGTCCCGGGCTGGTCCCCTTTATTGGCGAGTATTCCTCGAAAAGGCGACCACCTATAGAACTAAGGACCCTAGCTCACCTTTTGAAAAAGACTCATTACGCCTTTCATTTGATCCCAATCGTACACAGAACAAAGTCTAGATTCCCCGCCTGGTCCCCTCTTATTATGGCGATATCTGGTCGGAACGAAGTCGGACCACCTATGGAACCATAAATTCCCCACGGTCCTTTTTAAAATACTCATTAGACGGACCTTTCGTTTGATCACCCCTATCGTACAAACATACTCCTTAGATTCACCCCCTGGTGGTTCCCCCCTTTATTTGGTGGGTGGCGATAGTCTCGAAAAGGCGGACCACCCTGGTAGAACTAGAGGGCCCGCTCAATTCCGGTGGGTTTTAAAAGTACCGATTAACGTTCTTGCTTTCATGTTTTGTTATGTTACTGTTGGCCATATGCTGGTACAATACTATAAATTCTAGCAGTCCACCACCACGTGTATCGCACTGCCTTAGTGGCGATTTTTGTAGGGTCGGCGAAAATGGCAGGGTCGATCCCTGTTGTATTTCCAGGTCTGCCACCGTGTTTTTTACAACGTTTGGGTGGGGCATTCTCGCCTTTGTGTAAAACAAACCCTTCTTAAGGTATTACCTTTTCATATTGGGTTAAGAATACCCCAAGTCAATGGGATCGTATCATAAAAAAATTATACCTCTTTTAGAGTCATCGTTGTGCGTTACATTTTTTTCTGGTCCAAACTTTTATTTGGTTTTGTTGGTTCGGGGCGTGTATATAGGTTGGGAGGTGCTCTGTGAAGTAAGCGCCGACCCACTGGACTAGTTTTGGGAGCAAGCTACCTTTGGTGTTGGTAGCCGTCCCCTTAGTTTTAAATTTACTGACATTTGACGACCTTTTATCGTTTGTGTGTATACTCCGGTCGATGTAATTCTGTGTGGTTACGGTGTTAAAACATATGGCGTATAGGGAGGGTCACCAGGTCGCTTTGGTCCCACCTTTATGGCTCGGAGTTTGAGTCTCGAAAGAACGACCATCTATTCAGAACTAGGTAGGGGTTGTGGCGGCCTTCACCTCCCTTTTTTGGTAAAAAAGAGCGCTCATGGTTGTGAACGTGCACTTGGTTGCATTTTGAGTGAAGTATTATTTAACGTACTTTCGAATGGTTTCTCTTTCTTAGGGTTACAATATTTTTACCAATTTTCTTAAGGAGTCATCTGTCCCTTGTATTGTTCCGTAACCTTTTAATGATTTCGTGCATGTAT